>JAFELO010000010.1:572165-596784 GCA_017140195.1 Eumaeus atala | reverse complement strand
CTACGGTTCACAGGTAGGTCTCGAGTGCGAAAATATATATATTAATATTTCTTATATATTAAAAAAAATGTATCTAAGACTTTTATTATCGAAACACATATAATAAATAAATAAACATCCATGACCTGGGCAGGACTTGAACCCGGGACTTCTGGCGCATTGTGCTCCGTTGACCCAGCAATGTTACCATTGCCAGCTAATCAAAGATGTCCAAAATGTGGGCATTTAGATAACTGACTCTCAGTGTTCTATAAAGAGCGTATTTCTTTCCGAGGCATAGTCAGAAATGTGGAGATGGAGATCCGCATGAGAATAAGCGTAACCGAAACATTTCCGAAATTTAGTAAGCGGAAGTGGCAGTGGCAGGGCCTCGTTGTTCGCAAGACCGGCAACCTCTGGAGAAGAGAGGCTACCGAGACGCACCCCTGCACAAGGCGCAGCGTTGGTCGTCATCCAACCAAGATCGCGAGGGTTCGTTGGACGCACGCAGGTTCTGATCGTTGTGGCACTCTCTGTAGGAGGCCATAACCAGGAAAGGACGTCTTCTGGCTACTCCTGATGGTTATCATTTCATTATTACCTTGACATTTTATTGAGACATATAACAATAGATATTCCTAGTGAATTATTTGCATTTCCCAAAGAAATCCACACTATTCCCCTGAGGTTACAGAACTATCAAAAAGCAGCTTATAGAAGGCGTCAACATAGCAGATACTAGGTATGAGAGTAAAGTACGTGCCCACCTAATAAGACAAAAAAATATGGCCCATTAAAGGTGAGGAGGAAAGGAGGACATCGCATTTGCATAACTATTATGCGGATGTATATGGGCGTTGGTAGCTATCAAAAGGCTCCGTCTACTTATTTTCCCCTTATAATTCAAAATGTAATGCTGAAGAATCGGGCATCAGGCTACGGTAATAACAGTTAAATTGAATGTAACAAACACTCAGTATCTGGATGCATCTCTTCCATCTGCGATAGATAGGTGTTGGTACATTTTCCGACCCTAAACATAGTCTCGTCGCCAGACGAGCACTCATAGTAATACGATGAAGCTTTATCGGGTTTCTCTTCGCTTCCGCAGTTCACGACCGAAAAAAACTATCAAAGATTTTAGACTGACAAGAACACCGTGTAGGCTGTCTTTAGGGTCGCATGTCGTGCGGTTTCTGGCACATGTATTTTAGAACGTTAAAACATCATAAATGATGACGCAATTGTGTAATGAGTTTCGGTGGTCACTGCCGGAACATTAATTAGTGCACATTTTAATTAATATCAGTGCTACGTATATAACAAAATAAACATTCAGAAGGTTTTACCAATACCGCTGCATTCATTAATATTCAGCGATATTGTATTAACACGCTTTGTTGTCTTGTTGCATAGCTCGGGAGACACTGGACATTAATACATATAATATTTTTTTCTCAATTCTCATCTGTTAAGTTAATACCGATGCTAATTGCGCCTAATCGAATCGGTACTACCGTGTAAGTACTTACCACCTCTGAAACGTTTATTACAATCAAACTTAGGAGCAAAAATAGACATGTGCCTAGTTATTAAGACGTATTCAGCCCGAATACAAGATTACTTGAACAATTAAATCTGCTAATAACTGTGTGTATTGGTTATTTATAATTTATTTTAAGTTTAATTCTTACTTTTCATGTATTTCGGCTTTTATATCAAGTAAGAATCATCTTATCAAAAGTAATATTAAAAATTATTCCACTAATATACTATTGGATACTGGCCACTTCATATAGCCTTTTTGCTTAACTAACATAAATCTTTACAAACTTTCAAGGGCCAAAGGTGGTTCATGGGTACTTAAATTAAATTCATTTCAGATCCATTTTAGAAATTCGTATGAATGGTGGCAACGTAGCCATCGCTTCACGCCTGCATTATGTGAGAGAAGCATGTGAAGGCATGAAATGTGGGTAATGTTGTTATGTGAGCAACATCCCTTGAGATAATCAGCCCACTAAAATTCAGGGATGGTACTTACTCTTACATTGTTTTTTCGACCGTTAGCTCTTGATTATTAATTATAATCGTTATTAATGTTTAATGGAATATTATGTGTAAATTTACGCAACGATTGTATTGTATAGATACTTCCCCAGTCGTACTGGACCGATTCAGTAATAATTTGCCATTGCTGATCTACCTCTTACTTTTTCACCAACCGTGAACTCTTGGTATATGATTATTAACCGTTTAATGAAATGTGATGTGTACATTTGCACAACGATTGTAAACGCTGACCAATAAACGTAAGCTCATAATGCAGGTATTATTTAATACGGTAGCGTGCCAACAATGGACGCTTCCGATAAAACAGCTGCCGTTACATAAACAAAGATATTTGCACACAAATAAATAACTTGTTTGTATACAATCTAAGAATCAGATTATAATATACATCGTGGGCGATTGGTAAGTGTAAGCCATGAGCCACGAGACCAGGATGGGACTTCAAAGTGTTTTTGGGCCTTTCGATTCTTATATACTTCTGTGTGTTGATGCGTTACGTCAGGATGACATATGGAGGGCTGTGTGACCACTCTGAGAGATGGACTCTAGCAAACTACAACACAACACTCAGGTAAACACCCTCTGTCTCTTCTGCTGTCCTCATCTTATGACTATTAGAGCCTAGACAACCTGACCTTACCGCGTTCCGGTAAGGTAAGAACCACTTTACTCAATGCCAAAGAGTACACATATTAATGTTCCACATTAGGACAAGTATGAAATAAACATGACCTATGGCACTCTCTTCTCTCTGCCTTCCCCGAAAGGGACCTGCCGTGAAGATGATGTTGCTGTTGCTATAAAAACTATTGATTAAATGATCATGACTGTGCTAACAAGTGGAATAAAACCTTTTTTGTTACTTTCATTGAGGGCAGCCTGAATCTAAAATGTTCTAAGTATTTTTGTTTTGTGCCCCCACAAAAAAATCCCTGAGCGATTCTAGCTCCTTTCAATAAAGTCAACAATTAACTCTAACAGCAAACGCTTCCTGCACGCCGCAGCTGGTCAGAGCTCGTGTGCTATCATCTAACCACCCGCCACCGGTACGTCATCACAGTGATGTTTGAGCACGTAATGGATTCCTCATAACGCACCGGAAGCCTGCCATGCAGCTGAGTTCCTTTATTCCCCTTTTGTGAGCGAACAAACACGGAAAAATTAAAATGCATAAGTATACTCACCACATTGTTATAACCAATAGCTAGGTTTAATATGGTTGGATCTTTTACACGTTAAACATAAGTGTAAGCAAGAGATAGGCTAAAATTGTCCAAATGTTAGCCACAATGAGAAGAATCGGGAAGCCAGTGCTCAAAATTATTGGTAGTAATGTTTAAGAAGGTTGAAGTAGCAGCTTTCTACACGGCTTTGCTTTAAATGGCTGTGCCTCGAAGATTACGTTAAGCCGCCGGTCCAGCAGTCCCATGCGTATAAGAGAATGGGCTAGTGAGCGAAGAGGGTTGTGCTGCATTGCAGCGGAATCGAACCGCCCGCGGAACGACACTACCAATGTCTAGCTCAGATGATTTCACCGTATAATGACTGATATTTATGATCTTTGGCAGTCGCCGGTAGTCTCCGATTGCTCGTTTGCCACATTCAATGTACGCACGAGACCCACCTTACTACCAAATTCTTTAACATTTTAACACTATTTATTGTAGCGTGAATTGTGTGAAAGCAATTTATTTTATCATTAATAATCAGGTGTATTTAATGTTACGTTTCAAAATAGAAATTCTTTTAAAGGTAACAAATAGGATACGTAACCGTGTACCGCACGTTAGGCAAAGAAGTCAGCTGGGAAGATTGTGTCCTGGGGGATTTAGACGCCATATACAAGCGGCGATCCCAAGTCGTTTACTTAGCTGTGTAAAATATTCAACGTTCCCGTGAAATATATATACGACGTCAGAAATAGTTGCTCGGAGGGAATATTTGCTATAAACAGCGTAACGTAGTTGTGTAAGTGTGAAAGACATTTTTCATAGTCGGGAGGGAATGTGCTTATGTTATGAGGGTCATTTTTAAATTTCGTATATTTTGATTCGTATATTTTGTGGTGATAGCGTCTTGTAAATCGGCAACGCTGCGTGCATGAAAAAGTATGACGTCACAATAACGTTCAGAACAGACGGAGTGTACTGTGAGCGAGAGAGTAGGCTCGCTCAAGTCGACATGTCGTCTATTTCAACCCATTGGGCAATGCGTTCGTACATCAAATTAGAGAATCGTTGTCACGTAAAATATAATAGGCCGTGAACCGACCGACCGACGTACAGACAACCATTTTTATTACTATTGGAGGTAGTAGTTTCATATCAATTTCAATATAAAACACGCACGCGGTGGGCTTGTCAATCAAATAAAGACCCAATTTCCACGATTTGTACGTTATAAATTTGTTTAAATTCTATTGAGAAAATAACAAATCGAAAATAATTTAACTTGATGCTTATGAAATATTGTAAACGTAATTAAGAGAGTACGGCGATAACAATTTTAGTTCCAAAATTTTATTAGATCACTGGCGAGCGCCGGATTCAAATATTTTTTTCACGAATGTGCGCCTGTGTAATAGAACCGTATGCAGAAAGTTTTTTTTATGTTGCTGTAAAATTTATGTTGTATTTGTTTTTTCATTTGTTCAAACCTTCGATGGTGTTCCAATATTTACCACATTATATGTGAAAATTTGTTCGGAGTTCAATTTAAACGACAACAAAGGAGTGGGTTACGGGCAGGTAGACTTGTACCTATTTAGAAAATGTTAATATGCTCGTCTGCCCCCACTCGTACGCCAATCGAAATGTGGAACTTGATCCCGAGTAGCTCATACGAGTACAATTTTTTCTCCTACTTGAAACAACGGTGAAATTTCGTTCTTTCAGCAAAGGCAGAAGCTTTTTTTTCTGGGGAATAAAAAGCGGCTCCTCTCCCACTGCACAGACTTTTCAGCGTAAATAGTAGAAAGAAACCTATACATGATTATTATATTATTCAATCTATACTACTATAATAAAGCTGAAGAGTTTGTTTATTTGTTCGAAAGAGCTAATCTCTGGAGTAACAAGCCGCCTCTGGAAAAATACTCATCATGTCTTCGCACTCTTCCCGTTTCCGGGTCGAGGGGGGGTCCAGACCGGAGCTTAGCTCCCTACTGGAGATGTGTTGTTCGAGCCTCGTCAATACGAGGCTGTGGTTGATGCGAGGTCATGTTGACCTCTGAGTGCGTATGCACATATGTTTATGTGCCTGGGCTATTGGTATCTTTGTACGATCGGCGTCTATCCATTTGTCGGGGCACTCTCACAGGTCCCAGAGCGAACTGGGAAACGTGTATGGTTCCACTCCTGTGATGGCCCTATGGACAGGCACCGAATCGCACGCTGTGTCTACGATACGGTGTATTGGTGGAAAAGCAAAGGTCAGACGCGACAAACAGAAGAAAAGAAAGAAAAAAAAATTAAAAAGATGGGTCCTGGCCGTGAAGTTGGTGTCACGGGAGAAGCGGCGGGCCGTATCCTTGCGGGAGCGTGGCAACGGGGTTGTCACGTCCCACTCGGTACCGCCCGTGCGGTGTCGGCGATGTCCGTCTGCAGCGTCAAGCGAGAGGGAGAAGTGTATATAAGTATATAACTATATAACCTGTGAAAAATGAAGTCAAATAGATTAGTGATTTTTTTTTCGAGCCTGTGTGGGAGGTATACGGAAACTGGTTATCCCCCCCCCCCTCGGCAGGCTATATTTGTCCGGGAGGCGGGCGTGCCAGGGCGCGAGACCCCTGAGGGTCTCGTGCTCCGACGCGTCCGCCTTTTAGAACAGGTTGCTCGACATCCTGCCGACAAAGTCATCAAGTGGCTCGACGCGCAGGTCCCTGAGTATAGTATGGTTCCTCACGAACCATGGAGCCTTGACCAGTTGCCGAAACACCTTGTTCTGTACGACACGGAGCTTCCGCTTGTTCGTATCGCTCAGCAAGTGATGCCAGGCAGGAGTCGCGTATGTTAGCCTCGATCTTATGTGGATGTTGTAGAGTGCCATCCTCATTTTTAGTGGGATGGCACTCGCCCGCAGGAGTGGCGCCAGCCTGGCGGTGGCTGATCTGGCCTTTCTGATGGCGGTTTCGGCCTGACGAGCCATCGTGAATCCGGAGTCTAGCACGACTCCCAAGTGATCGCTTGTGATTTAGATGGATTGACCGCCAGCCGCCATTTCTGGAGCCACTCCGGTAGGAGATCGAGGGTTCTCTATAGTTTTTTGGCCGCGTGCCTCACGTTAAGAGACGCGGCCAAGAAGGCGGTGTCGTCCGCGTAGAGCACGGCGGTCACTCCGGGGGAAACAGGCACGTCCCCGGCGTAAAAGTTGTAGAGGGCTGGCGAGAGACAGCTCCCTTGTGGTACACCTGCACGAATACATTTCCTCTCGGACAAGACCCCGTCCACTCTCACCTGGAATGTCCTGTCAGAGAGAAATGACGCAATCACTTTTATGAGAGGTTTAGGCACATTGCTTTGGATTAATTTGTATATTAACCCGTTATGCCATACGGAGTCGAATGCTTTTTCCATGTCGAGGAATACGGCGGCCACAGTTTCTTTCTTGTTTCTAGCCACTGCGATCAAATGGGTGACCCTGACCAGTTGGTGAGTGGTGCCGTGGTTGGGTCGGAAACCGAATTGATCGTCTCTGAGTGGTAGAAGGGGGGTGAGTTGTCTCAGTATGAGCAACTCTAGGGTCTTCGACAGAGTGGGTAGCAGAGTTATCGGGCGATAATTTTCTGCTCTCCTGCTGTCCTTACCCTGTTTTTGCAACATGATGATGTGGCCCAACTTCCAGCTAGTGGGGAAGTGTCCAGTGCGGACGATGCCGTTCAGTTCGTTACTGCGGCGATCGTCTTGAATGGAAGGTGTCGCAAGGCCATGTTGGTGATTCCGTCATGCCCGGGGGCCTTTCTGGGTTTCAACCCCTTGATGGTGTTCCGTACCATGTTGGGTGAAAAGTGAAATGCCGCTGTGGCGATTTCTCCCGTGCCTGGGGCTTCCAGGTAAGCTTCGACCGCGGCTTCGATCCGGGCGGTGTGCTCGGAAACGACCGGTGGGAAAGGGGTGAAGTGTGCCTCCAGATGGGTCGCGAATATATCCGCTCTATCTGGGGCACTGTATTTTGTAGTGCCGTCTCCGTGTATTAATGGCCTACTTGGTGCTTTCGTCTTCGTTAGAGTGCGCGTCAGGACCCGTAGTGCCTGCCAGTCTTCGCCGGCCTCCTCGATTCTCCTCGACCATTGGAAAAATACTAAAAATATGTGTGTTATCTACATTCTTAAGGATGGTTATAGGCAGTAGGTACAGAGGAATTGAGCCGGCACGACCGGGGAGGTACCTCTCGCTCACACAATAGCGCCGTAAAGCGCATTTAGGAGTCGAATTCCGTGCGGTTTTTGAGTACAGCTACCTATCCCCTTGCCTGTACGCGGCTTACAACAATGACATCCCCACACTCAATGATCCCTCGGCAGAGGGTGAGGTGAATGTCATGCACGCGCTGTTCACCGATGACAGCGCATACATCACCTCTTCCCGAAAGCCGGAGCTCGAAACTGAGCGCATGCAGCGCGTGCTGGATCGGTTGCCGAAGTGGCTCGACAAATGGCGCATGTCCGTGAACATGGAGGCGCTGCATGCCGGGTCGTTCAAAGTTCAGAGGCCAAGATGTGTCTTGGGAATCCCCAGTCGTGTACCTCGGATGCAGTATCGACTACGCGCTGCGGATGGGCTCGCAGATGAACCGAATGGTCAACGAGGCGATAACAGCCCGCGCTTTACTGTGGATGGTACTTGCGTCTGGACTTCCTACATGGACGAAACTGGGGATTTACAAGACGTATATCCGGTCACGCCTCACTTACACCGCCCCCGCATGGTACGCGCTAATCTTCCAGGCGCAATGGAAACGCCTGGAAGCCCAACAAAACACCTCTCTACGGGTCGTCACGGGAGCCGGTCGCTACGTCCGTAACGACGAGATCGCGCGCTGGCGTTTGTGAGACTAGTGGCGTCATTCTTGGAAGGTACGACCTTCCGGGTAGCGGTGGAGCGGAGGCACTCCTCAGTGAAGGCCATACGTGCCGGAGTGCCACAGGGCAGTTGCCTATCCCCTTGCCTGTACGCGGCCTACACTAACGACATCCCCACACTCAACGATCCTTCGGGAGAGGGTGAGGTGGATGTCATGCTCGCGCTGTTCGCCGACGACAGCGCTTACGTAACCTCGTCCCGAAAGCCGGAGCTCGCAACTGGGCGCATGCAGCGCATGCTGGACCGGTTGCCGGAGTGGCTCGACAGGTGACGCATGTCCGTCAACGTGGGTAAGACGACGGCGCTATATGTCAGCAAGAGGCGCTCCATGCCGGGGCGGTTAAAGTTTAGAGGCCAGGATGTGTCTCGGGAATCCCCAGCTGATTGATCCACCAAGCTGACCAGGGACTGCGTGTCCGGCAATCCAGACGAGGATCACATATGCACATGCATAACACATCTAAATCACTACTCACCAACAATCATAATACACCACACTACACATAGGCCCTAGACAGGCCTCCATTCCCCCCTCCTGAGTCCATAAGCCACGATGGCAAACCCGCAGTAATGCGGCCCCGTTACCGAAGGGCTTGTCGTCCCCTTGCGATTCAACCCGGGTTATGAGGTTCGCCTCGGTGTCCCGTAGCCCTCGCAGGGCAACCTGCGAAGACGACCAGCAGTAGTTGTGAATAACCGGTAGCCCGTTGGTGATAGGAGGGCAACAATCATGCGAATGTCAATGGGCATCGGTAGACATCAAAAGCCTCCGATTGGCCCATTGGTGGAGGTGAAAATGAAGGCAACCCATCGACATTGTAATTATGCTGTGGTTCATGGGCGTCGGTAGTCGTAAAAATCTATATTGGCCCCTATACCAATAACGCCCAACCATTCCATCCTGCGTACAAAGCGGGTAAGGTACCTAACCCGCAAATAGCCATAGCCATTATCATTACAGTTCTCCACAATTATGCGGGTGCATTTTACCGTCGATACGACTAGGTCGCCAGGTGCGCATTACTGACGGCAAAATTGCCATGCGTTTGTTAAATAAATTATAATGCATTATCTATGTATACAATATATAAAATCAATGCATGTTGGTATAATTGTAATTTTAAGGACTCTGAGACGGTAGGAAATGCAGCACTTATAAGATATATCTTTAGCGACTTTGTTCTTGATTCCCTGAAAGGTTTAGACAATAAATGCATATCAGCATGCGGACTAAAGCTAATTTATAATATTATTTCTTTAAATAATATGTAATATGTCATAGTAGCTGTTTTGTAGCTGAATTTGGCCGGCACGACCGGGGAGGTATCTCTGGCTCACATAACAACACCGTGTGCCATCTAGACTCGCATTTCATGTGGTGTATGGGTAGCCGTTGGCCCATTGGAGGAGAGGAGGAACGAAGGGCAACTTCTGCATGACAATAATGCGGATGTCTATGGCTCCGATCGTTTGGGGAGAAAGTTTTTTACTCCCCAAATGCTATAAAAAGCAAATTTGATTTAAATTACTAACATAAATATTAGCTCGTAAACGCAACTCCCACAACAATTTCAATATTTTCTCTATATAGATCTGTGACATGATATCTCATCTGAACTCTTTACGATTGTGATCACGACAAGATCTATTATGTAATCTTTGCAAAACAATGGCAGGAATGTGGAAGCTATTGAGATGGTAGATGAGTACCCATGTGTAGTGTCATGGGAACGTATTTGTTGCCGCGGATGAAGTACATTGATTGATAACAGGAATAAAGTTTCCAATAAACATTGTATGCTAAATGATATTGTTTTATCATATATATATTTGGTAGTTATATACCGTACGATGTATATTTTTTTTATAGAATAGGGGGACAAACGAGTAATCAGAGCCTTCTTACGACTAGCGACGCCCATGAACATCCACATAATTACTATGCCGATGCGTAGCTAACGTCCTTCCATCCCCCCCTATAGGCCATCGGCTACTCACAAACCGCACGAAACGCGACACTGATGATGTCACTTACGAGCGAGCGAGAGCGAGAGCTACCTCCCCGTTCGTGCCGACCCAATTCCGTTGCATAGGAGGATGTAGGGTTTTTGCACCATACATGGCACTACCATCTTATAATATATACTGTATTGCTACTGAAAAGTTGTTTCCAGAAATTACTTGCCGGGAATGAGTAAATAAATTTATATTATTATTAGTAAATGATTCATCTTTCATCATTATCTGCCCTTATCTGTCAACTGCTGTACATAGACCTCTCTCAATGAGCGCCAAGACGACCGATCTCCTGGTACTCGGATCCATCCCGGACCGGCCACTGCACGGAGATCGTCTTCCCACCTGGAGAACGGTCGACCGACACTTTGTTTTCGTAAACGCGGCCTCAACTCCAGAACCATAGTGACCCATCTGACATCTGTTCTTCAGTGTGTGTGAGCAGCTCATTGCCACTTCAGCGTCTGCCTTATGAATTCTTTCAAACAAAGAAATACCCAACATAGTACGTTCAATAGTCCGTTGAGCTACCGCAAAGTTGCGGACAAGTCCTAAATTAGGAGGCCATGTTCCGGCCCCGTAGGTCATCACGGGGAAAATGCATTGGTTGAAGAATTGTGTCTTCAAGCTCTGCGGCATAGGCGAGTAAGTAAATGATTCAGTGTTAGTAAATGATTACTGAAGTCGAAAGTGTGTCCTATCGCCATATAACGCAATTTATATACCAAATCTGTCTCGGATACGATGTGGGATAATTGTTTGCGATACATGAAATCCACGCAAACTATTTAAAGCTATTTTTTTTATCCCGTCCTCATAATGTGTGTCCAATGGAGATACCCATTTATCCCCTTTTTAATTTTTAGATATGGATGTTAGTTTAACAACCGGATGTGAAATCTCGATACACAAAATTTGCTGTTCTTGTAACAATGTTGTTATATCGGATACTCCAAATAAAAAAATATAATTCGAGTACCTACAAGTTAGTGTACATTTTTTTTTAAATTATAATTGAAAAAAATATTTAATAGATACTAATATAAAGAGGTAATATTTCTTACTTTGTTTATTAGTGATGTTTAAACTTCAATTTTACGAATTAAAATTATAGAGATAATATAAATAGAATAAGGAATTCATAGGCCGCGAGTGTTCGTGTCGGTAAATAGAGGAGGACAGGGGGAGGAGGAGATGAAACGCGCATTGCGCAGAGAAATATTCATGCAACAAAGAGAGTGATAGATAGTGAGATAGTAAGCCACATGTACTATCTCTTTCGACTTTCACGGACGCTTTTTGGGCATGCTTGCCTACTCCATCTATACTAAATATATGACTAAAACACCCGAAGATTCAACATCAATATAGTAGCAAATAATTATTGCTGTATTCAATTTATTTTTAAAAAGCCTTGAGTGTGAAGAGTCCATTCTTATCATGAAACAGACAACATACGCTACAATGAAACTACTTTTACATATTTTACCGGGGTTAATTAATTATCTAACTAGCCCAATGTTTCAGAAGCTTTACAGCAAGTCGCGGGCGGACTAAACGGCAAAATCAATAAAAGTAGTTTTATTGTAATGAGCAACATTTGTGTAACCTTCAATAGGCAACATACACGTTAATATTCAGACTCTTGCGTGTTTGGGGTTATTTTATTTACACCATCAAATTGTCTTTCGTATACACAAATTTTGTATATACAATAAAGCTAAGTACGTTACCACAAACGGGGACGTCACAGGTACCTCCATAACAAGAAATTGAACCCCTATCCCTGGGGACACACGTTTCCGGCGCCACGAAAGTCACATGATAACATACCTCTTAGCGGTACATTCTTTTGTCTTTTAATCTTTGAGTGTTTTCTTTTTTTTTTTTTTTTTTGATTATGTGAATTAAGCTCCAATGCAATTTAAAAAAAATGTCTCACAATAGCCTAGAACAAACAGTTCATTTATCTTACTGTCACTGCAAGGAGGTTCTTTTTCAAAAGGATAAATAATAGTGGATCTATTACTCTAAATAGATAAGTAACAGTTCATTCGTGGTATGGTCTTTCCAGTAGGTCCTCTCCGCATTGGAGTTGGGTTTAAAATATGAGGACAGACTTCCCGCTTTCCCGTACATGGGCTCTCCCGCATACGAATGGTTAGGGACATTTCCTAACTCTGTTTTTCTTTAACGTGACGATTCCTGTACTCTCTAACGATTGCAACACACAGGCGAATCCGGAAGATGGTCTATAGGGTACGTGTAC
This sequence comes from Eumaeus atala, assembly GCA_017140195.1. Lineage (NCBI taxonomy): Eukaryota > Metazoa > Arthropoda > Insecta > Lepidoptera > Lycaenidae > Eumaeus > Eumaeus atala. Next base: position 584,367 of record JAFELO010000010.1, on the reverse strand, counting down.
TTAATAAGTGTCTTCAACTTATTCTTCTATTATATACAATCATAATAGAAACCTCTCATTGTGTCTGAACTGAGTAAATATTGTCCCCCATTCATAAAAAAATAAATCCTAAAAAATAGAACTGCTGCTTTTTTTACGGTAACATAACAATTTAGCAATGGCGCGGAATTCTGATCAAACGATACTTGTCAAATTCGTGCCGGTGTCCGAATAGTGCAAGGGTCATCAAATATTACTTAAATATTCATAGAACTTCGTGTTCCAGGTTGGGTCAATTTGTTGTGAAATAAGCATTTTTAACAGGAGGTCGCTCGCTTTGGCGTTCATTGAAGGAGGCCTATGTCCAGCAGTGGACCGATAAGGAATGATGATGATGATGAAACGCATTTCCAGACATTTTTTAAACTACAAATGTAGAGTTAACACCTCATCGCGTATCGTCTCCTGGCCGAATTTCGGTTACAGCGGCAAACATTACAGAGACTAATTCGGCATAAGTGAATGTACAACACAATTATCTGTATAATATATTCCCTCATTCTTCTATTCCGATGGGACGGTAGTCTGACACGACTGGAAAAACATCAGATAAGGCGCAGAACCGACGACTGACAACGTTCTCTTCGAACGAGGACTTATGACTACGGTCCACAGTGTGTTATTTGACCCGAGTTAGGACCACTCTCAATTTATCGGTTTGTCGCTTCATTTGATAGACTTTATTAAAACAAACCTTAACCGAGCAAAACTCTTATTGCTTTTTGTGTAATAGCTTCTGAGATGTTGGGGAATTCAGAAAATTACCTAGAATTTATAAGAACAAATTATCTCCTCTCTATGTGTATATTTTTCGTAAAAATTATTGTGTGTTTAAGGGGTTGATATACAAGCTACCTACAAATAAAAAATATATCCAAAAACGTCATTATGATGTTATTTTGGAAAATAATTCTTTCTCTCGGACGTCTTTCCATATTAGCATTTTATTTAATGTTATATAGATAGTAATACTTTTAACGACCTCACGAAAAAATAATCAGATGCTACAATAGATGGACTTAGGAAATATGATTTAAATTTTTCTTTGCTTAGGGTTGTCAAAAACTGAAATGACTGAAAGTAGCGAATTTTTAAAGCCTGAATATTCCTATTTTTTTTATAAACTCTGTAGGTCAGTTATTGTAACAGTTTCCTTTACTAACCGTAATAACTTTGAGATTCTATCTAACTACAACGGGGGACAACTCTATATCTATTGAACATATTTTGGCGTAAAATTATTTTATCAATTAGAAAGGTACGGCGATAGATTTTTTATTCTTTGACGTAGATTATTTTGTGGTGCTAGGAAGGGGTCCAGTCTAGGAGTGCACGATAAAATATTCTATGAAATATCGATGTATCGTGTGAATAATTATGACATTTTATAAAATATCGAATCGAATCATATACGACACATACAATCGATGTATTTTAATGTGATCTATACAGGCAACGCTAAATACAATAAATAAAAAAATGAATGTGTGAATCTTTTCTGTGTTCGTGGTTCTTCGTTGACTTACCGTTCATTCGCAATGCTCATACAACATAATATATTACTCGCGAATAAAAATATAGTTATATACCTTGTGTGTTTCAGGAAATCTCCATAAAGACGCATTTTATTCATTTAGAGAAGAAATCAAGTTACAATTTTTGTCCGTTTTGTATGTTATAATTTACCGTGCATACAGTAAAGAAAGAAATGTGATTAAAAGTGACATCAAAGTTTACTTATTAATAGTGTAGAATGATAAATTGCAAATAAATTACTTAGATATATAGAGAATAGCGACATATTTGTACGATAAATCAGTAAGTCGATACAAGTACATGTAGATTTTTTAAACTGACATTTCTGTCTGTATGCAAAATAGCTGGAGACACGGAGATGAATTGCATTACTTTGGATCAGCAGGAACTGACCTTTTCTGTTGTGTCTGTGTGGGAGGGTTCTACAGGGCCCCGATCAAAAGACTTAATGCAAGTGCCTAATGGTAGCGCCAACCCTCGTACTAGTATTATTTATCTTCAACAGCAATGACGAAACGAGCAATGTAGGTAAAGCAGACCTCACACTAGCACGAAACGAAATTACTGTTTCATCAGATCATGAAGATAACACATTACAATAACTAACTACTTTTACGGATTTTATCATCGGTTCATTTAATTATTTATCTAGCCCGACATTTCAGGAGCTTTACAGCAACTGTGGTCGCGGGTGGACTGAGATGACGGATGTCCTGATAAGACATCAACATAACACACATATCGATATTCTTTCGTATTTAGACTTCACCTTCAAACGCAAGCTTAATCTTAAAGAAAAAACTATTTTTATTAAAAAGTTATGGGACCATGAAAGCAATGACAGCCTAGTGATATGAGTGGTTTACTGCCAAAAGGATGGTCCCAAGCTCAAACATAAGGCGCGCACCAATAACGATTTTAAAGGTATGTGTGTATTTGGAATTATCACTAGCGTATATAAAATACTACAAACGATGTGCCTTGTTCATAGCTATAGGCTCGCTCGCTATTACAGAGATTCAAACATAGCTGGCAAATTGTGGTTGTTGATACCTCTACCTCTAATAGCTCGATGTTATGGTATATAAGGCAGCATTGTAACACCATAAAAACGAAAAAAATATCATCAGAATAAAGGGACAATTGGCAGCATAATCGAGTAACAGCCTTGAAACAAACAAATATAAAAAATATATATAAGCGAAATGAGGACTGCTCCTCTTTTGAAGTCTGTTAATGGAAAATGGATTTCTAAGACCTATTTGTGTCGATTCTGAATATATATTTTTGGGTACGTCTGATGGCAACCCTATTTACATAGAAATCTGAAAAAATTATTGATGAAATATCTCAGAAGTCTGCTGGACAAAAAATTCAAAATACATTTAATACCTAGATACATTTTGAATTTATATTTTATAAGCTTATTACAAGACATGCAAAATGCCAATACATCATAAACAATTTTTATAATAAATATTGTCCATAATTGAAAAAAGATTTTTTTCTTGCTTTCTCTAACAAACTGAATATTGCAATTAAAAAATATTTAAAGTTTCAAATCAATTGGTAAAATTGTACAGAGTGCCTATTTCTTTTTTAAGAAATACAAGTATATTTGTTTTGTATTTATGACCTTGATCAATCTTAAAAAAATTACAAATTCAAAATTTATTCAGATAACTGCATGGCTATTTCTAAAATGATTTATTAGAGTGTTATGCTTTCATGTCTAACAAAAATCAACCATGTCCTATTTTAGAGTCAAATAACACATAGTGCGGTCTGTTGTTACCAATTGAAAAAAATTCAAAAACACTTTTTGATCTAAACCGAAACTTCATAATCAAAGAACAGACCCTCATAATCAAAGGTTGAAAATGTTTACCATGAGGCCGTGGGATTACGGACACACCAGAACAGAATTCAAACTGGTAGTTAGGCTATTTGAGGGTTAGGGATTTAAGAGGCCCGCAAAAATTTGGTAACTGGCCTTCCCATTGAACAATCCCATGAAACATGTTTAACTGCTTCACGGCATCTGGGATTTATCTTAGATAACCCCGTACTTCGCACCATATTCTTTATAGTAGGTACCTCAAAATTGATGACTTAACCTTCAATTTACAAATATACTATTTAAATTCAGTCACTGTACAACCGACCTCTACCATATGAAATTGTCTCCCCGAATGAAAAACAGAACATTCTCGCAGTTGCGGGTTAAGAAATTCGGAATAAAAGCAATTTTCTATCCCGCCGGATTTCGACGGTTAAATTCTCCCGGAATACAAAACTTGGATTGAGTTCAACTGAAGTGTGTTTTATTATTTATTATTCAAGCGATGAAAGCTAGAAAGTGGGATAAAGCGTGAACCCGTACGTGTCTGCTCTCTCGCCTCATTCAGCTTTGTGCTTTGTTATTGCATGTACCATCTTGTGTTGCGTTAGATCTACTTTGTCATTAATTCTACTCTCATGTTACAGTATTTCACCATTTATGTCATTAGCAGACTTTTGTCTACGTATGCTTTATATCTCTACGCTTCATCTGGGTTAGTTGTCTTTTTACTGGGCCTTATTGAAGCCTCTGCAGTTGTGAACTTTCTCCTATTTTATTTAGAACGATAATAATAAAAGTTTTTGTAATCTTATCATAGTGTAATTTCCGATTAATTTCGACGGCTCAATAAACTAAGTTACTAATAGTGTATAATTCAGATTAAATTATTAATATACACGCACGCACGCACAAACGCACGCACGCACACACTCACGCACGCACAGCAGAAATCTTCAGGTTCTTTTAGTGTGTAGACATCTGTTAGGAACACTTTTACGAATCTTCACCCGCTTATGGTCTTGGGGTGGAATCCGCGGGTCAAACCGCAAGGGGCTGCTAGTAATTATTGAATTCAAAAATAGTTTTAGCACCACCCCGGGGCGCCTGCAATTCTCTTATCTTAGGGATATTGCTGGTGGTCACATACGTTTCAATGACAGATAAGGCTCAGATAAGTCGATTGCGTCACTAAGTTAACCATATATAATTAAATGTACTGATGTCATTATTTTATATACTACAAGAGCTTTCATTAAATTACTCCGAGTAATTATTATGCTCTGCGATACTGCGATGTATAAAAACTAACTTTACACCCAGATTTAGTAAGAGGTGGTGGCATGCTACATTACAGCTGAAAAGCCACCTGGCACTACCCGAAGGTACCTCTCGTCAACATGATACCACCGTATATAATTGACATATTCTGTGCCACGTTTCGTGTGTTGATATTCGTGTCGGTTTGTCGTGCTGGTGGCCCATTGGATGGGAGCAGGTAAGGGAAGCAACGCATTGGCATAGTGGTTATGCGAATATTAATGGTCGTCAGTAGTTTTAAGAAGGCTCCAATTACTTGCCTGCCCTCTGTACAGGGGGCAAGCATAAAAATAGTATAAAAAAGATGCTAAGAAGCCTTCAGTTATCATGATTATCTAACAGTAATGAACACACAAATCAATATAAGAAATTCAGACACGTGATAAATTTCACGCTCTAGCAGTTGTGACGTCACTAGTGCAGCACTTGTCAGTAACGGCGGTAATACTGATAATTGATAATCGCGTGCGCAACTCGAGTATGCTAATTTTATTACAATAGCAATCGCCTGGCGTTCTGGGGAGCCCTTGTTTCGGTGAACCCACGGAAGCTACACGGAAGTAGAAAAATCTACTTTTCTTATTATAATCTTGCCATGTTCCTCCATCATTATATTCATTCGTGTTATTATTAAAATTAAAAAGACCTACCTAATTTGTTTTTTCTAGGTCTATTACAGGTGTAACACAGATCCCAGATCTAGCTTGGATCTGTATAGACTACAGATTTCACAGATTTTCATTAAATGATTTACAGTTATAACATCTGTTTGGCCTACGGAAGTCTCGCTGATGAGCAAATTTTCTGAGATTATCACACCATTAGGCAAACATAGTTTAATTATTGCCTTTGTTTCTATTGATAAAGTAATTTGAAATATTTCATTATTTAGGCCCTCTCACATTTTCATTATCTTCTACAAAGAATGACACATAAAATTTGTCGCTTCTATAAGCAGGGCAAATTGGTTCTTCTCGAATTAGCACTCTCATATGCCGTGTAAAGGTAAAAATATTATATGCCGTGTAAAAGTAAAAATATTTTGAAACTATAAATTTGGATAATCAAAGTAAACGTTAGTAATGGATATTCATCGCCTATACCTCGCAGCCTCCTTCCCCTATAGCGATGCAGGACGGCAAAACACGTGGAAGGCATATCACCAGTCTTATTAAATATTATTTACTACAGAGAATGAGGGGCCCCACGATCATTCTGGCCATGAGGATAATCGTCATGTATCTTTGGCTGGCTGAGTTGGTAACGTGGCGGTTAGTCCGCGTGTTACGCCTAAGGTCGCGTGTTCGAATCCCAACTACGCCATGGATTTTTATACATGCATTATAGGTAAAATATAATAAAAGACGTAAATATATAAAATTTCTCAAGTTTATAAAAAATATTTATATTTCCGTTGTCATGTACCTGTAACACAATGCCTTACGGTAGCTTAGCCCTGTGTTAAGTATATTGTCTCAAAAAAAAAATACACTCAAATTTTTGTAGATCGAAACGCCAAAAGTGTATCGCAATTTTTTATACAAATGCAATCAATAAATAGCCGGTCCTTTATAAAAAGCTCTCGGCAAAGGCTTTGAGACGCAAACGAAGTGCACTCAGTAACGACTTTTTACGACCATCCTATTTACAGGGCGTTGGCAGACGCCCGGAAGTCGGACGTGGTTCGGCTTTTTGTCTGCGTGTAAGTTTTAAATAATCGAATAACTTTAATATTGAAACTGTACATCCCATTAAGACCAGCCAAAAGTACTTGTATAGTCCGGCCATTTTACGCAAATGTCTAACATTTTCCCTTACCGGAACTCAGATGTTCGGACTGACCTGGAAAAGATGAAAATGTATTAAGTACATGTGATATATAGTGAAGTTTTGCATGTGATACGTAATAGTAGATAGATAGGCATTTTTATAGTATAAACCGAACTTATCTTTCCAATGGGCCACCGGAAACTCACAAACCTGACGAAGGGCGACATGGTTGACAATTTGCGGCTGAATATCTATGGGCGTTGATAGTCACAATAAGCCCAGGCATCTCTGTTCACTTATACAATAAAAACTTATACAATATAATTTATACAATGCTGGGACAGACACGTAGCCTCTCTGTCGCTGTCTATATCATCATCAGCGGGACGACGTCTACTGTAGGATATACAGGCCTATATAATCGTAAGTATATAAAATTCTCGTGTCACAATGCTACTAGCATTGTGACACGAGAATTTTATGCCTATAACGCCTTTACCGGCTTAACCAACATTTACCTAATTCGATAAGCATATCCAGTAGGTCTGAAAATCGGCTACTGTCTTTCCTCTCTCTAACAATCTCTACCTCTCTAACGATGTTTGCCGGGTCACTACGTTAACACACATTATTATATACATTAAATAGTTCGAGTATTTCATCGCATTTCATACGGCTTCTAACATTTTTCTTTACAGCAGTGTAAAATTGTAAGAAAATGGAATGCTCTAAAGACCACACCACCAAATTAAATCTTCCTCAGTCAAACGAAAGGTATGATGTATATTCGCTCGCACCAGTATCTCCCTCTCAACTTCCGCAACGCTACGTAACTCTCTCATCCGGGTATAGCACCCCTACTCAGACGTGTGTAAATAAATTTTACTTCAAAAACATTAATTTTATTTCCTCTGACAAGCATCGGACTCACACTACTCAACACGTAATTCGAGTATAATTCCAATTGACCCATACTCCTAAAACCAACAACAACAATACATCCTCACGCCAGCTTCCTAACGGAGCGACATATATCACGATTCTTACATACTCGTAGTTATTTATACATATGCCTTGCGGTTGACAAACATTTTAGTGGTTTTACGAAAACCACTAAAATGTTTGTCAACCGATAGCTTTATTGGAAATTTTACGATAAAGTATAAGCTAGCTGATGTTATTGCTGGTGTTGCCAGCTGTATAGTCTATGGATGAATTGATCAAGCCGCAAACACTACAGTACGCGACTAATTTCAGTGTCGTTTATCACAGCTGTTTGCGTACGAAATAAATTAATGGCAATTTAATAAACCGGAACATAAATACAATACATCCATAGAGGATATTCATCAATGTTATCGTTTGTTCTATCTGTGCGGCAGTTGTCTACTTATGGGAATAAATTTCAATGATATATTTTTTTTTATTTTGCAGAACCTCGCAAGCAGAGCATACGACAGACGTGTGTGTGTCATTAAACTTCAATCATAACTTGGGTTTTAATACGTTTTTATCGTTTTATAAGTGGTAGTTACGGTGGAGTTGACAAAAAAGTATAATTTCAATTTTTTTATGTTTTTGTAAATCAATGAATTTTTGCCATGTTTTATGAAATATATGTGCAAATAGGGACAAAAATGCAAATAGGACTGCATAGTAATTAAGTATTTTTACATCATCTTACGAGGTCCACACTACATGTTTTCTTACGCTTCTCTATAGAATTCGTTATTTAAATAATTATAGTCAAGTAACTGTTTTCGATAATTGTTTACTTCGTCTGTTTATACGTCAATTTAAAAATCACAATTTTATAGAAACTTAAGAGACTAACCATATTATTACTTCATTACGGCTGCCATTTTTTATTTACCGTAACCATAGACTACGACCATAAAAGAGTCTGTTATTAAAACATCGATATCGAACGAAAACTCACTTAATTGCAGTGACTCGTCTTTTTTACAAGAATCGATTCAAACGCATTGGAAGGTATTGGTTTTTAGTACATTTCTTGGTTCATGGCATTGCATTCTTAGCGATGCTTTCTCACGGCTAAACCTCTCACGCCATGGTATACTTAAAAATGCAGTACCGTAATACTGAATTGTATAAACAGTTGATAGTGTCCCATCCTTAAGCGTTTCATAATTTATATTCACGCATGATCATAAGTCTATAATCCCATGGTGTCCCACAAAGTACAGAATGTTCTAATGAAGCGGTTGATGAGAGTTATGGCTTGTTGGAAATGTGAGACAGTTCGTTGTGCAATCAAGTTGAAATTATAGAGTATGTTGCTGTACATCGAAGATTCGCCTGGCAAAGTCCGATCCGACCAGACCTTTACAGTAAGGGATTTGCACATGGGTGTAATTATCGAATATCGAGGTCTTTGATGAATAATATACCGCTTTGGGGACATAAGAACAGTAATCAATACGCTCTAAACAGTGAGGCGAGGAATGAGAGTGCGATCTTTTGCCTTTTTATAGCGTTTGCCTAGCAGTGGAACACACCAGGCTATTAATAATAATAACAATAATAATCCATACGTCATACTATCAGGTACGTTTTTATTACACGCATCACATTATTATTTTATTGTCTATCGACGCAAATGACGATTTGCGCGCGATCACGTAATCTATTATTTGTAATTAGCTTCACAATTTATGGCTTCGTTTTATTTGATTTTTATTACGCGACGCGTTCAAATATTCATTTTATTTTTGATGTAAGACTAAATTTTACATTTTATAATCATTGTCATCCTATTGATTCAATATACATCTACTTTATATAGTAACAAAACGTTACGTCAAACTTATGCTTAACTAAAGTTATCAAATATGAATGAGTTTGGCCGCGTAAAATAAATTACGTTTATAGTAAGTGTCAAACAGCATGCTGCATTGCAGCCGAATAGGGTCGGCATGAACAGCGAGATACCTCGCTCACATGACACCGCTGTAAAGTGACAGCTGTGATGTCTCGTATCGTGTGGTTTGTGAGTATAAGGTGGCCTATTGGAGGGGAGGAGGAAACGAGCGCGACGCGTGACAATAATGCAGATTTCTACGGAAAATTACATCGTAAGTTCGCGTTTCGTGCGGTCTGTGAGTAGCCGTTGGCCCATTTGGGGCTACGCATCGGCATAGTAATTATGTGGCTGTTCATGGCGTCGGTAGTCGCATAAAAGGCTCCGATTGCTCGCTTGCCCGCCTATTCTATAGAATAAATATGTCGGTAGTCGTCAAAAGCTTTCGATTGCTCTTTTGCCCTCATACATCTTCTCCTACGAGATTACTAACGTCATTTTATCTACTTTTTACATTATTAGCTCACGTGATATGCGAGTAGCTTATGATATAGTTATATAATGTTTTTATTGTTAAAATCTTCCTCCTTCTTACGTATACATCGTTTAAATTACAGAAACAAATAAATATGTGTAGTTACCATTGTTATTCAATTACGCTGCTGCGGTTCGGCGCCCCGCGAGTTGCGTGCGGTGTGGATTGTGTATCTGCTACAGTTAGTTATGTAGCCATCACAAGAACGCGATATACACCACTCCACCAAGAAAACAACACTAAGTCAAGGCTTGAACAGCTGATCTCGATTTTTTTTTATTTGATACTCACCTACAGTCATCTACAACGTGAATTATTCACTGGTCATATGAAAAATTAAGATTATTTTTGTCGACTTTAGATGTTCATAGACATTTTCAAGTACCGTTGTGTTGTTCTCCTTCACCCTTCCCCTACAATGGGGTACTGGCTACTCACAAACCGCACGAAACGCGACTGTATATTATATACTTATGTATTGCCTAATGCCTGACCTTTGCGCACAAAATATCGTTATGCGTTTGGAAAGACTTGAATATATTGTTTTTTACTAGTTGTTGCTCGTACTATGATAGGAGTAGAGTACTCATGTGTTAAGGATATAATAGGATAGGCAGGGGGCAAACGAGAAGTCAGGCCCTTTTCATAACTACCGACGCCCATAAACACTCCCATAATTGTTAAGCAGACCTTTTGGCTTCTTTCTCTCCTGTCCCACAATAGAAACTGGAAACTCACAAACCGTACGAAACGCGACAGCATAAGCCGTAAAATTGCGGCAGTACCTATCATATGAGCAAGAGGTTACAATTAGCTCGGGTGTGAAGATCCAATTCGGCTCTAATACAGCATGGCACGGCCACTGCAAATAGCTGCAACCTCCGTTAAACGTACCCGACGTAAGGTAACATAAAGTTCGCTAACATAATTATCTAAATTCTAAAATGTACCAACTCAGCATAAAAATATCATCGATTCAATTATCATGCAACAAAACATGATAATACAACACTACATTCAACTGCACAAACCTATTATAGACTCACGTTAAAACGATCAAATAGCAGACATGTTTGAACATGTCTCGAACATTCGGTTCATTGACAACGATGCGGGCGAGGGCACAGCTTGTGCATCAATTGATTGCACATTGTGTTTGCAAACGTCACTCGATCCATTATTGCATAAATTCAACAAAAGAAGGTTTTAATGGACGAGGTTTAAAGGAACCTGTAAAATGTTTATAAATTAGTGCCATACGTATTAGCTGGTTCACGTTAGAATGAAAATTATAATTATTTCAAATATGTAACACACTTCAGGTATTATTTAGGATTGTTGAAATATATGCAAGTAAATCAGAAAATCTCAGGTGATGTAAAATAATTGTACATAGCAGCTTTTTTATAGTATAGAGGGGTAAACGAGAAAAACGGATTCATGAAATACACGTTCGGTGCTGTTGGGCCATTGGGGACTGGGAAAGGATGTTAAACCATCGGCATAGTAGTTATATGGATGTTCATGTGCGTCGGTAGTCGTTAAAAGGCTCCGCTTTCTCGTTTGCCCTCCTATTCTATAAAAAATCTAGCTAATATGAGCAAAAATATTTTTTTGAATAAGACTCATACTTGCGTTGAAGCAAACAAATAAACAAATCTCTTGAGTTTTATTATATTTGTATAGATATAGATTATTAGGTTTACGGACACAGACTTTATGAAATAGAGTACAAGTGAAACAGTTTGTCAGCCATCATTAGTTACCTATTGAAAGTACACGAATACAAACAGAGCAAATCCTTCAAATAACAAATCCTGTTTTCGGGCGGTAATTAGGAACAAGCCAGCTAATGATCGCGGAGGCATTGCCAAATAAAAGCATAGCGAGATGTTTATTTTGTACCATGCTGAGATAATCAACTGGGCATTCATTCATTTTGATTTATTCAGTACAAACATCAATATTACAATTTTTTCGACTCGTTTTTGTTTTCACAAGAGATGCTCCAACTTCGATAATATAAAACATCATTACTTAACGAAATCACGTCTAGTGTGCTTTTCATGCATTTTTTCTCGTACTCTTCCATGTTTGAGTTTGTATTGAATTTATGCTTAATATGAAACCTCAAATTAACAGATCAAGCTTTGTCCGCATACCTGTGGAACATTGACTCACTTTAAATGTACACACTATAAAGTAAAGACCGCAGAAGCCGTACGTCTGCATGTGAACAATTTCCTGTAAATAAATCTTTATTTTTTAAATTGTTCTGTCTGTCTGTTTAATGTGTTTCTATTCTATAAATTTTGTTTTGTAATTTCTTTGCAAGTGCTAT
>JAFELO010000010.1:512716-572085 GCA_017140195.1 Eumaeus atala | reverse complement strand
ATAATTTTATATTATATTCTATTCTATACTAAATCTTACTGAATGAAATATCATGCGGGTTTCACTAAAGGACATAGCAATTCCCGACATTGGATCTAGTGTATAATCTGTCAAGGTAAGGTCAAACCGGCAAATGCTAATCACGCGCGTGGCCGGAGCGCGTCGCTAGTTTGTACCAAAAATCGATGTAACGAAAGTCTTGCCACCATCAAACATCATATTCCAAACACCAGAAACTTACTGTTATAACAAATATTTGCTCACATGTAAACATGAGCAGGATTTTTTTTTATCTCCATATACACACATAAAATTATAATTAAAATAACATTTAATATGATGACTTGTCTTTTGAGGGCGCATTACAATATCGTTACTCTAACGTGCACATGACACTAAAGTGTTAATTGTGAATATTCTAAAACATAACTTTGCATGTGTTGTATGGATGTTGTGCGTGTTGTATGGACGCTGTATGTGTTGTATGGATGCACCTACATCTGGTGGAGCGACGACCCCTGTACCGGTTTACTTACACAGACCTCTAAACTCTATCTTCTTTATAGTAACGTTAATGGATCGATCACTGAATTATCATACAAATGTTTAAAATATTGTAAATAAACATTTTAGATCACGTATGATTTTTTAATGATAGAACTGATTTGTGAATAAAAAGCTTTCCGATAAATATAAAAAGAGAATACGACATTAAAACTCTCATAGTAAACAAAGCAGTAAGTCCCCTAACAAGTTTTAAAAGAATTTGAGTAAAATCATCAGGTGCCATTTGACTAGCATCCCTTGTAATTTAATATGTTATGTAATGTAACTTATTATCTCAAGTATCTCAAGTCATCGGTCTGAGCTCAAACTCAGAACGATCATTTGAGAGTTAAGATGATTGTGCATACTTGCTGAGTTTGTTTCGCCATTTCTTCTCAGGCAAGGTTAGGTTTTAACCGGTAGTACTAAAGTGATAACAACAAAGGAGATTCGTAATGTTATATATATATAAATATATACGTATTTTGCATTTGAATTTAGCCTTAGTCCATACATACCATCAGGAAATACACAGATTACGTGATCAGATCACATGTGGTTGACTTGACAAGTTAGTCATTAGAGGAAAGAACTTACATAGGAAATTTAAATGTAGCAAAAGATCGGATAGGTGACAAGAAATCAGCTGAAGGAGGACGTTCACTGGTGCTTATAGGCTTCCCAAACAGCGCTACTGTCCGTGGTAACTTACCACTTGCATCCAGACCGAATCTCAAGATTACTTCAAGATTAAATAATAATACTATTTTCAAACTGCATATAGAAAATAAAAGAAAAGACTTGGTCAGTCATGTAAGAAGACTTAAAACTTTCTTTATATTGTCAGTCATCACTTGCAACACGCGACAGTGACGCGAGATCCATGATTTTTGTTCTGCCAAAATTTGCGTTCTGCTCAACGCGCCTAATGAAGCTTTCACTTCAAAAATCCTGGCAAGCGTTATAAAGAAATAAATTAATAATGGAATTCAGTGTGAATTAAGAACTGTAAGGTTAGGTGACGTAAGTTGAATAATAATCGCGAAGAAATTGTTATTTACGTAATAATATGATATTTTTTATTTTGATTCGTGTCCGTTACGCGTCTGCATCTTTAGATCTGACGATAAGTCTTACGAAACATCCGTTCGATCTTTTCAATTCAAGGAAACATTTGAAGAAAACAAACGGGTCAACCATCTTGAAATTACCTTTGCTAAGAAGTAAGAAATTAAAAGAATAAGATTAACCTGTAGGTAGTGAGCTAATTTTGCTTTTGTTTTTGTTTTTTGCTAATGTTGCTTTTTTCAAAGCAACATTAGCAAAAAGTTCTCAAGTCACGGGCAAATAGGTATATTCTAGGCAAGCGTGCTCAACTTTTGGCCGCGTCATTATTTTCCATCAGGTGGTGTGATCAAACGTAAGCCTATTATTTGACAGGATTGCTTTTTTTGACACATTTGTGGAAAAAAGGGTCACTTTTCTATCAAAAGAAATATCCGAGATTTATACATATCGCCTTACTCGTTTAAGCACTGCGAGGTCACATACAGACACACACACATATATGCACGCGTCAAACTTATAACACCCCTCTTTTGGATTCGATAGTTTGTTAAACACCGTCTCCATTTAGCACCAGCATCATGTGAGCGAGAGGTACATCTCCGGTCTAACAGTTGTGATTTGGAAACAATGAAACTATATTTTAAAAAGTTCTTATTCCTATGCTTCAATTTCATTTAGCATACCTTGGAAATTGGTTAATGTAATTGGCGCTTACAATGAAGGTTAAATAGGTATTGGTATATTAACGCAAAGCCTCAGCTCAGAAGCCGAACAATAGATTAATCAACAAGTGCAAGGTACGTTAGATACGAGAAATCGAGATAAACAGTATATTAAATAATATCATGAACTTAATTATTTATTATAATAAACTTAATTATTTATATAATATTATGTTGAAGTAATGATGTATATATTACGTTGGTTTTTATCATTACTTCGTTTTGTTTTTAGGAAAGGTTTTCTGGATGATGTAGTGCCATGCATCGTGCTTGACATTGCATCCTCCAATGCAGCGGAATTGGGCCGGCACGACCGGGGAGGTATCTCTCGCACACATAATGCCGCCGTAAAGTGACATGTTCGGTACCACGTTTCGTGTGGTATTTTCTCCTTACACAATTTCCTTTTTCTAGAGAATAGGGGGACAAACCGGAATCGGCACCTTTTACGACTACCGACGGCCATGAACATGCACATAATTAATATGCCGGTGCGTTGCCCTTCTCCCCCTCCTCCCAATGGGCTACTATAAAACCACACGAAACGTGGCACCAAAAATGTCACTTTCCGGTGCGCTAGTATATCTGCTGGACTCACGAGTTGTGGATGCACTAGCACACCTCTGTCTACCTTTTCGGGGATAACAAGTGTGAAGGTACTTTAAAGATTGAAGAGTATAAATTTGAATCTGAAGATGTTCCTACTCTCAGATTCGAGTAAAGTCTGAAACAAGTCTAAGCACCATTTATTGATTATCATTAAACTCGTCCACAGCTGCTGCTCCATTTTTACTTCACGATAATTCTCATACAAATTTATACCCATTCCTTCTGTAATGCAAATAACTATTCCAGGTCATTCATATTAAAATGTAAAACCAGACAAAACTGTATATACTAGTGACATAAAGCTGGACTGCTTGTTTATTTGAACGCGCTAATCTCAGGAACTACTGGTTCGAATTGAAAAAAATATTTTTGTATTGAATAGTCCATTGAGATAAACGTATTTTTATATAGAATAGGGGGGGGGGGCAAACGAGCAATCGGAGCCTTCTTTACGACTACCGACGCCCATCAACATCCACATATCTACTATGACAATGCGTTGCCCTCCTCGCCTCCCGCCAATGGACCACCGGCTACTCACAAACCGCACGAAACGCTACACTGAAGATGTCACTTTACGGCGATATCCTGTGACCTACCTCCCAGGTAGTGCCGGCCCGATTCCGTTACGTTGGAGGTTGTAGTACCATGCACAATGCATGGCACTACCTCCTCATATGCAACATGGCACTACCTCTCTAATTACATCACAACATCATGCACAACATAAAAATACCGAAACAAATTGAGACAAATGCGCATTGAAGAGCCGGTGCCTGTAATATCGTGGGATGAACGCGAAATACAACTTTTTGCATGAATGACAAGTTACATTACAAGTGTGCGAGTTATAAATAGGCATCCAATTTTGAGACAAAGGGCTACAGATAGTCATATAGTCTGCGGAGCGAAAGGAAGGACAGAGACCTTGTTACCATCGCTTCCCACGATACCGGTTCAGTGCAGCTGTCTCTCTCTGGCAATAGTGGCCAGTGCACAGTACAATGAAAAAGAAAACTTGTTTAAGTGTTATGGTACAGTCACTTAAGGAAGTCTTTAATGAAAATAGGTCAGTGGTTTTACAGTAATCACTCGTATGTATTAATATATTTTCAGTGTCTACTCATATTACCGTTTGAGTCAAGTATTCAAGAGTATAGTTAGTTTAGTTTTTATGCACTAAAATTAACATAAATACTTGGTCTATAACATTACGTTTAATTTACATGCAGATAAATAACTTCTATGTCCACGACATTACATTGTGATCGTATTTTTTTTAATTAATTATTTTGAATGCATAAAGATATTCTTTTTTTTTTTAATAAAAATATTAATGATAAGTTATAATTTTTTATAAAAATAATAACGTTACCATATGACATTGTTGTAGTCTTTTTTAAAATATTGAAAAATTTGTAGCATAGAAGTCTACTTTCAGGTTTATGATGTCAGTAACATATTGCGACAATCAATGGATGATTGGCGTTAATAATAATCTTTAAATATATATTTCTTCTCTTAATATAATGTCAGACTTGCTCTAATTCGAATGAATTACTCCTTATAACACAAATAGATGAAATAATCTCTCCCCTTTTATGCATCGGGAAGCAGTGACTCGATTCAAAAGCAATCGTGACAACGAACTTGATTTGTGCCCAACAAAATTACGAGCAGTTTAATCAGAATCACTAAGGCCCTCGAATCTGAAACCTGAAACTGGATTTGGTGGCTTTATTCGGCGCGTTGTGTCAGCGTTATCTGAGTACATTGTATAATCACAATAGACTTCTACCTGCTGTTTACACGGACGGACAATATCTAAAATATTATAACGCAATAATTTATCCATTGTGCATTTTCTAAGCAACTTTTTTTTTATTTAAAGCTGGCTAACGCTAAGCCAATTTATCTGCTTTGTTTGTTCAAATATATCATCTTTTTTAAATCTAAAAGTATATATTGTATACGTTATTTCTATGGTCTACTTCTTAGTAGAGCGAATATTAGTTAAATTAACATTAAGAACGTACTTCAGGAAGAGGTAGTGCCATGCTGCATAGGAGGATGTAGTGCCATGCATGGTGCACACTACATCCTCCTATGAGATGGAATTGGACCTACACGATCGGAGAAGTACCTCTCGCTCACTTGATACCGGCGTAAAGTGACATCGTGCCCATAGCCGGTGGCCCGTGGGGGGGGGGGTGATGTTAGGAGGGTAACGCATCTGCGTAACAATCATGCCAATATCCATGGGCGTCGGTAGTCATCAAAAGATTCCGATTGCTTGTTTGGCCAGTTGTTTGTATAAAAAAAATTAGTAACAACTGTGAAATTTGTAAATGAAGAGTTAATTGGTCATGACTAGACGTATTCCGTCGTTGGTGCAATTGTAACTCCACCTGGAGCGATCACCAACAGTGATCAAGTGCAAACACGTCAGAAGAAATATGCATGATGTGGATATGATATGTCAAGTATTAAGTGTTCTTTTTATGAATTTTTAAAATAGTTGTGACAGACTGGCCATCGGGGCTCCGTGGTGCCGCGTAACGTCTTGTTAATAGACACCAAAAAGCGGGATAGCCGGAGGCCCGGATATTTATCCGGGGACGACATTCTACAGAAGCGTAATCTTCCTTCACCCTATCCCCTTGAAATATCCGTATTCCCGCAAACCAAAGGACAGAATAGCTATCAATTTTTGCCAGCATTAATAGGTTTTATAATAATATATCGTTTTATAATAATATCTATCTATAATAGTTTTATTATAGCATAGGAGGACATACGAACGGTTCGAGCCATTTGGTGTCTACCGACGCCCATTAACATCCGCATATTGCACATGCGTTGTTTTTTTTTTACTCCACACCCTGAATGGCCTACTGAAACTGACAACATAGCTGATATTTTACGGCAGTATCATGTAATCAAGAGGTACCTCCCCGGTCGTGCTAGCCCAATTCGTCAATGCATCATCGCACTAGCTCTTACTAAAGAATATTAAATATTCTTCTACCCTGTTGACAATAGAATAACGCGTCATCATCATCAGCCCTTATCAGTTCACTGCTGGACATAGGCCTCTCTCAATGAACGCTAGGACGACTGATCTCCTGCTACTCGTATTCAACCCGGACCGGCTACCGCGTGGAGATCGTCTTCCCACCTGGTGAACGGTCGACCAACACTTCGTTTTCCTAAACGCGGCCTCCACTCCAGAGCCTTACTAGCCCATCTACCATCTGTTCTTCTTAGTGTGTGGCCACTTATGCGAGCTTATTCTGCGTGTGATAGCGGAAAAAAATTGCGCATAGCAGTATAGTTTTTGCCTTTCTTAGTTTTTCCTGATGATACCATTAACCATGGATTAATTATCGAACTAACAGCCTTGGGAGCTGCAGTGACCTAAAAAACAACTAATGTGTATAGAGGTTTTAAGGAAAAAATGTGTTTACCTCAAGCTACAATTGATACTGTTAATAAACCAATAGGAACATAGCTCGTTTACAGAGTCAAGTACGAATGGCTGAACAAATTACGATACAGAAATCATAATTAGTTCGGTCTGGTGCGTATGGTCAGGTGGACCCGCCGAGTGCGGACACTTGTGATGCATATGTATATATGTATGGATATGAACGATATTACCCCGAAAGATTTATACAGTAACAATTTTTTTATTCAAATTTGATTCAGTCTTTATAAGAATAAAAGAAATAATTAGTCAATTCAAGCTTAATTTTATGATTTAATTGGATTCTTTTCGAATATACACGATTCTTTCGTCAAAAATAGACAAAAAACGTTAAATCATTAATAATAACGGGAGCTATATTTTAAATGCTTACACTAATACACTTTAAGTTATAGTAATTAGCATTAGAACATCAACAAAATACTTTGCCAAAAAGTATAATTACAAACAGTAAATTAACAAAAGCAGAGCGCGGAATGAATTACAATTTCGAGATTAACAAATTAGGCATCCACTTCAATTTTAAATGATTCTAAGTTTAAATTGTGTAGATTCTAAATTTAAAATTTTAATTTATATTTAGGAATAAATAATAAGTTTTTTTTATAGACATCATTTTATTTAATTTAATGGCTTAAACTACGTTATTAAAACAGCTGGTAACAGTATACTTCTAATTATGGATATTACACTTTTGCTATAACATTAAGTGTTATAGAAAATTACTTCCATAGACTCATGATATTTTAGGGTGAGACGTATAATAATATTCTAAATTTTGAAATCTGGTTCAGTTTACAGCATTTAACTTTGGCCAAGTGTGATGAAATATATGGGGCGTATGGTCCCAAACTAATCAAACGTACGACCCAACTTGTAGAGCAAATTTCCTTTACAATGAGGTTATTGTTAGGCTGTATTCGAGGTAGCGATTGTGAGGCAGGTAAAGGCATCCCTTTTCAACGAACACTCATAGGCACACGTGTCTTTTATGTTATAAATCACGGTAACTTTGTGAAATGTATTATGCGGGTATCGTCAATCTCTACACATTAAACCCATATGTACTTTAAGTAGCTTTTAAATAATATATATATATATATATATATATATATATATATTATTTACATATATCATATTATTTACATATAGCATATATAGACGAGCACTCATAGCAAACCGATGAAGCTGCATTGGGCTTCCCTTCGCTTCCACGGCATAAGTTCAGGTCTGAAAAAAATTTGCCAGTGGTCTATTGAGTAGGGATGGGGTAAAGTAGGATCCAACGCATCTACATAACCGTTACTTGTGCTGATGTTAAAGAATAATTTAAAAACAACAACAAGGTACTATTTAGTGACAGAATGTTAACGAACAACGGTCATAATGATTCATCTGCAATAGAGCTTATTGGGGTTGTAGTAATTTGAAATGAAACAAATTTATTTTGTAAACTGCGAATAAACTTTTTATTTATTGATCCTAAATACGATATTTCAATATTTATAGGGAAATTTATTAATATCAAAGTTCAAAAATACTTAGACAAGGTTTAGTAAAGTGTCAACTTTAGAAATTTGTAAACTTAGGTTTAGTAAAGTGTCAACTTTACAAATTTGTATGTTCATTTCCTAAACATCTAACAAGTTATAATCAAATTACTTTAACGGATTTTATCTCGGTCTGTTAAGTATTTTACAATCCCGACGTTTCAGAAGCTTCACAGCTACCTAATAACATTTGCGTAAGCCTATGAAATCATTATCTATCAGGTTATCAAGTTTAGTGTTTATTCTGTATTACATTGAGGACAACGAGCAGTGGAGTCACCGAAACGCAAATAATCTTCCACATACAGGTACAATGCCAGATGCCCCGTGCTTTGACATAAGAATCTGTTCCCAAAGTTGTATAAAAGTCGCGCATACAAAAACTTATCCATACTAATTTCGTGTGAATATGCAACACGATCAATCGCTGATGGAGCAAAACGAGGCCTATTTATGACAAAAACGAATACAACTTTCTGACTCGTCCTTTGTTACATCTACGAAAACCAGTTTCAACAAAAAAAAAATGGTCATGAGTTGACCTACCGGCGAGCGTTGTCTGTGTGAGTGAGCTTAATGTATCTCAGCGGTCGGTGTGTTTCGTCTTGGCAAGTTATTACCTGTTCAACGTGGCTGAATGGAGAGTAAATCTAGCCACTTTCTATCAATAAAGTAATTTAATTATGCTTCGCTCTTATTACTTACGCCTTAATGACTAAAATGCTCAAACGTTTTACATGCAATCAGTAGTTTGAAGCGTTCAACGTATCTTTAAAATGGACATCTATTACTATGAGTATTCTATAGTAATTGAAGCATACTTTTGCTCTTCTTTTCAACAAAATGAAGGGAATAAAATTTAGCAAAGATTTATGGAGATAAAAAAGACATAATAAAATTGGCCCTGCACTGCAGGGAAGGTGTCTCTTGGTCACACACCGGCGAAAACTGACATCTTCGGTGTCGTGTTTCATGCGGTTTGTGAGTAACCGGTTGCCCATTGGAGGGGAGGAGGAAAGAAGGGCGACACAACAGCAAAGCAATTGTGCGGATGTTCTTCAGCGTTGTTAGCCGTAAAAATACTCCGATTGCTCGTTTACCCCAACACTATAATAAAATCAAAAGTTTTACATTAGTCATTATCGCGTTTAGGAAAACGAAGTGTTGGTCGACTGTTCGCTAGGTGGGAAGATGATCTCCGTGCAGTAGCCGGCCCGGAATGGATACGAGTAGCAGTAGATCGGTCGTCTTGGCGTTCATTGAAATATGCCTAAGTCCAGCGGTGGACCGATAAGGGCTGATAATGATGATGATGGTTAACGCATTAGAAAATTATGACTTAATATCAAATAAACTGGCAAGCCGTTATCTATGCTTTACTTCTAACATGACAGCCGACGCTTAGAAAACGATGAGATAGTTTCAAACATTATATGTATTAAGATCAATAGACAACATTATTTTCAAGGACGGACAAGACACCCCTAATACAAGTAATAATAAATTGTAACGCTAAACTGTTATGCAAATTGTACTGTCCTACCTTTATTATAACGAGATAATATACCATGACAAATTCTAGGAGAAATTTCATCATTGCACGATTTTAATGACAAATGTTTTTATAATCGCAGCAACATAATGACAAACTCTATAGAACTTTATAGAACTACACTAAGTATTCTAATTACTTTAAAGGTTTTTAATACGATAAATAATTGCTTGATATTAACGACTGAACAAACTTTACTCGACGCTTAGTCGCTTCGTGACACCAGCCGGTGTAATCCGATTGAATCGTATAGCATAGGTACTTAGTCGTAAACAACTCTTATTAAATATTTATTTATCGTGTTAAGACCCCAAAAGTAACAACAGAATGTGCAACAAACGCGAAAGTCTCAAACGATTACTCTAAGTTTATTCACAGATTGCAAATAAAGGTATTTATTTATTTACACAAAATCACTATATTAATACAAATTCACGTGTAAACTTAACTTATTGTCCTGTATCCTGATGTTAGCAGGCAAAGTATTAAGCAGGTAATGTATGTATGTAAATAACTCTAGGTACTTCATATTTACCTGCAGATATCGATCTGGTAGAGTATTTACTGTCGACCCGTGTTCAACTATTTTATTTACGACGATTGTAGTGTGTTGGAGGTAATAAGCATTTTAGTATTTTGATACATTGCGGATAATGTCTTAAGTTGTTGGTAGCAAAGACATTGTTATATAGATATGTCTATTTCGAACATTATTCGTTTACCATTACCAATGTTTATTCAGTACTTTAATAAGTTTAAACTTTATAGAATTTGTGTTAAACTTATGATCTGGTCCAAATTTGATCTGTACTGTGTTTAAATCTTAGCACATAAAAATAATTAGTTTTCATCGCTCTGGGCACTTACTTAAATATGGGGCTGGGAAATGGGACATTCTATTTTATTCTGTCGCTAATTTTATTTATGTTTCCGGAAAAATGTTAAATAAACCATAACAGCAATTGCCCAGTAAACATGTGGTATAATAAGGCAGTACGACATGTTTTTAATATGAAAACAAATTTCGAAAACACAAAAAAAAAATTACATCCATTGATATACGGTATTGTTGTGAATTAACACATACCAATTAGAGAAAGAAATTGAATCAATGATGGCATGCTAATGATTAAGAAGGTAAGCATAGCTATTGTATTTTTTAATAGATTAGGGGGCATACGAGAAATCGGAGCCTTTTTACGACTACCGACGCCCAAGAACATCCATATAATTACTATGCCGATGCGTTGCCCTCCTCAACGCCACCCCCTCCCCAATGGGCCACCGGTTACTCACAAACCGGTAAAGATGTTACTTTACGGCGGTATCATGTTAGCGAGAGGTGCCTCCCCGGCCATGCCGGCCCAATTAGGTTACATAGGAGGATGTAGTGTTATGCACCATGCATGGCACTGCCTCCTCATATGTAGCATGGCACTACCTCTTCCTGAATTAATTGTAATACAAATTATAAAATATATCTCATTATTGAATTCAAACGTAACTTCTACCTCAACGCAAATGTTATGTTGACTTTGATATGATAGATTTAACTATAGATTGCCGGAGGAGTTTGAATAGTGATTCCCGTCAGCTAATAGCCGTGAGGTTACTTCAATGATATTTGTCAAATTAACAAATCCAACGGAGGTTATTTCATTTTACATTTTGATATAAACTTACTATGGATTATTCAATAGCTTCACTCACGTATATTTGTTCGTGAACTTTACATGAGTGTCACGCAGTATATTAAAATGACTTGTGTTGGATACACACAATACATATACAGGGGCCTATTTTGGTTATCTTTGAGTTTAAGTTTATTTATTGACTTATCAATGATAGCAGGCGAATAATTATATCAAATTTATTTGCCTTAAAGTCTTTGTATAATTTAATGCCAAAAAATAAAGAAATCCATCTTGGCTGAGATTCATTAAGATAAGACAAATTTAAACAAAACGGACAATAATGATGTTGTGGGGATAAAAGTCGTGACCACGTACATCATGGTGCAATAAAAGTTTTCGGTAAATAACATACCCAAGCTATATAAAATTATAAGCATAACGCAGTTCGAACGTTGACTCCAAACTGTTAGGAGGGTGAGACCGCACCGACTAAGTCACAAAGGGCCTGTCCACGCCATTACGTGCCATTGATAGAATCATGGATGGCACACGCACCCCTCACTATACGTTATGTATACTTCGTCTGGTTTACAACATCCGACATGTTCTCATATGCAATAAACCTTCAAATATTTAGAATTGAGTGGAAATCGATAAGGAAAGTAAGTTACATCTAAGTTTTTCTTTACAGTAAATTAAATGTTAATGTCGTGATTGAAATTACTAAGTATTAAGGGTATACTAAGTATTATTGAAATTACTAAGTACATTTAAATATTAAATCCTAATTTAGTTACTTAGCAGAAAGATTGAAGAACTATCCGAGGAACATGAATAATTCCTTTACACCTATCCTGCAATGGGACAGTAGGTACCAAAGTAGAAGAAGCAGCGCTCCCAACTCTACACGAATCCAGAAAGAGCTAATGGTCTCAATGCTACATACTTTACAGTGGCTGACACATTTCTTTTTAATGTTGACTAGGTATGCTAAATCTAGCTACAATTCATCATTCACTGTTGTTACAACAGGAGAAACAAAAGTAGAATGTGATAATGATGAAACCATTCAATTAATTTGACTGACGACGTGATCTGCATAACTTATGCGTTTAATGAGATTAATTTCATATGACATAATGATATGCTTATAGCGCATAAACTATGAACTGCTTTTACATAATATTTACTACATCACTTAAATTGTAAATGTATAAAATTGCCAGTCGCTACTGGCTGTTGTCTCCGCAAAAACCAGAAAAATAAAAGACTTTTCAGCTTACATACCATTTTTTTTTTTAACTCAAGAGCAAAGAACTAAAAGGAGAAAATAGAAATTCTTACGATGACCACCAGCCGGAGGACTCATCTAAACTCGTCCGCTTGAAACGCGAGAATATAAGAGTGTTTGTCACAGCTAACTTAACTATTATTATCATGCCAAAGGGGTCCCTCCTCCCCGAATCTGACGTCGGGGGGCAGCTCGTGCGCGGTAGCTAAAATGATCTCGGCGCTACGGAGAACGCTCATGGAAAGGATCATGACCGGGTTAGCAGTCTCTTCATGCAGTGGTAACGTGATACCTTTCCGATCACGCCAACACATTAACACAAATAAAGCAAATATATTTAGATTGTATTTTATTATTCATTCCTAATCAAGGCATAAGTTCGAGGAGAGCCTGGGAATTGGTAATTTATACAAAAGGTCGGCCATTGTTGGGGCGAGGAAACAATGAGGTCAATTTGGAGTCCCTAAACATAACATTGGAATGATGGCCACAGATAATGCGAACATAAATCACTGGAACTGCATTGTCACCTAGGGGAGATCCACAAACAACTATCAACTAGGATTAATGTTGTACAATTTAATAGCGGACGAAATGTAATCCGTGTAATATGAGTTCCAATCGAAAGTATGTTTAGCGTCTATAGAGTACAAAATCTGATGGTCTGTTGTCCGACTTCACATGTGTTATTATGGCTGTGTGTTTGGCCAATATTCTGCTAAGATACATCAGTATATGTATACTCTTTCGAATCTCGTGACGGAGGAATGATCATTATCTTGTTGCACCGATACTGTTAGCATCATCAATCCACTTTGCCTTAAATTTTGTAAAAGTTTGCTCTTCGTTTTAGCAAGTATAGAAGTAATTAGGTCTGCGAAGTTCTAACGGTTGAACGACAGAGAAAAAATATCAAAGCATAGCATTAAATATTGTTCATTCAATATTATCAAATTATCAATTTGATTATTTACGCGTCTTCACTATCCCTGGGTGGGGTCCAGTGGTGTAGGGGGCTCGGGGCATATTATAGTGCCGAATACCAATAACACCGAAAAATACAGGTAAAAATACCGAATAAATACTACCAATTCAAGCCATTCAGACTTGTTCCTCCATAATGTTTTTTTTAGATTGCTGATATTTAGATTTATTATATTTAGATTAGATTTATTCTCAAAATTGGTAAAAATGGAATGTTACGTTCAATTATGGAGAGATAGAGAAAATAAAGCAATACGGACATAGAAGCGATCTACGACAGTTGACTTAGGCACAATTTAGTCTCCCGACAATTTTTTAGAGACAACCAGAAAGAATTGGATAGGAAATACGTGGATATGTTACAAATGTTATAGTGAAAATACAAGTAGGTTACTCGCTCCGCTCGAGTGTTCTCGCACAATTGATGTAGCCACCGGCAAGTAGCTACTTAACGTGATCGTATACTTTGTTGATATCTCTCTTCCTATTCGACGTATTACTGCCACTATCGCTTACAATTCCTATGTTATATCTTATTTGAGGTGATATATGTACTGGCGATCAGATCAGACTGCCCGTTTGCCTCTTTTTCCCATATTTACGCGTATGTCTTTATGATATAACTAACTGGCTATCCTGCTCCACCCCCAAAAACGTACCCTTACGGGTGGAGTTTCTTAACATTCGATCTTAGCATATTTCTACACACTAAAAGATATAACAAAATATATATAGTTTTGAGATATCGCGATGGATCGCTGTCGCTTTTATGTATAGGCGTAGACTACGTTTTTAGTACATCTAGATCTTTTCGGCTGTAATATAATTCCGACTGTAGAATTTGTGATGTCCTCATTTGTACACAAAAGTGTAGCTTTTTGTTTTGTACTCATTTGAGCACAAAAGTGTAGTGTAGTCAATCGAAAAAAAAATCGACCGTATAGCATAGGAGTTATATTTCAAATTAGATAATCTTGTAAAATTATACAATGGGGAAAAGCATGAAATTTGTCAATCATGTCAATAGAAATAGAAAGCAGGCACTTGCCTAAAGACACAACCGGCTGAAACTGCGTTCAACTCAATTTATCGTAAACGTTCTATACACAATCTTGATTCTTATCTATTTTTCTTCATGTCTGACATCGTTAAGTTAATACTGTACCACAAGTAACAATGCTTGGGTTACAGTATTAACTTAATAAGAGTAAGTTACCTGGAGTGCATTTAAACCGAAGACGCTGCACTTTTAACCCCTCCTATCGTTACAGGGGATGAAATAGGCAGGGGGAGGCGGATCCCAGAACGTATTATACGAAAAATATTCCCGTAAATTGATGCGCATAATGTTTTCAAAACCGACCAAGTGAGAGTTAAACCCGAAAAATATAAAATAAAATTGATGAAAACCGTTTGAGACTTTTACAGGTCTTAACTAGATAAATAATCGCTCAATTAATAAAGTTACCTATATTTGAATGTTTGATTTTTTTTTTGTTTTCTTTTATACGAACTACACATATAAGCTTGTAATTGTTTTTATGTAATATAATTATAATTTATCGTTTTTTGTATTTTCGTCACAGCGTCTACAGAAATACATAATATGCGAAAACTTCAAGTACCTATCACGGTTCATGAGATACAGGCTGGTGACAGATATACGCACGATGTAGAAATAATAGTGTCCCCTTTTGCCCTTTGGGTATGGAACCTTTTAAATCAACTGTCGAAAGGCATCAAAACAACAAACAAACGTATCGGATTGCTTTTATAATGTATTTTTGGGGGAGATTAATCCTCTTAGTATCATAAGGGCTTCGATGAAAAAAAAGGGAATTCTTTTATTTTTGTCTCAAGACATTTGCCTTTAATGCCAAGTACGCAATGAATTATAAATAAGGCACTCGGTTTCAGTAGTATTCCGTGAGGTTTATGCTTTTAAATTCACGTCGACTGCGTCTCCCCTTTGCGATGGGGAATTATGGGATGTAACGGTGTATCGATATCCCAACCCCACCTAATATTATGCGTGTCAGAAATGAGGATGCACGGGTGTGCACCGATGTCCGATTACTCAGCTAAGCTATGGCCTTTTATAGGTACTGAATGCAGTACCTATATAAAAAGTATCAGAAATAGTTCTCGAAATGTCACAATTCAGCACCGAGTGAAAACTTTTAAAACTAATAGGTATGAATAAATGATATACACTGTACCTACTAGTAGTAGGCCTAGTTACATTCATGAAAAGGAAATTAAAGAAAACCTAGAAGTAGCGACAAGATGACAATGACGGCGACACCAATGATTTTTGAAGTTCATGTTGATTAATATTATAAAGATCAGATAACAATTGGGATGGTTATATTAATAATAACGATGTTAATGACATTTGAAAT
This sequence comes from Eumaeus atala, assembly GCA_017140195.1. Classification (NCBI taxonomy): domain Eukaryota; kingdom Metazoa; phylum Arthropoda; class Insecta; order Lepidoptera; family Lycaenidae; genus Eumaeus; species Eumaeus atala. The sequence continues at coordinate 556,240 of JAFELO010000010.1, read as the reverse complement.
GTTTAATTCGCTGCAATATATAATTAAATAAGTGAATATATTTATAATAATAGTTAATTAAATTCGTGAAAATTACGATTATTGTGTTATTAGTGCAATAAGAAGGATTCGTGAATTTTATCGGCATGGTCGGCCGTCGGCCTTGACATATTCATACGATCGGCGTACTTAGCGTGTGTGAATCAATTACACTGTAACACACTAAAACATTGTTATCAACAAGGTCACTGTTAAACAAATGCTTAAAGATCTTTGGAATATCCTTTCACTATACGTTATATACATGTTTTATACTATAAGGTTGCAAACGTGCAGTCGGAACCTTTTGGCGACTATTACGCCTATATACATCCTCACAACTTTTATGCAGATTTATTGCCTTTCGTATAGGATATATACCCTTTCAATAGGTCACCGGCAACTCACACCCCGCATTAAACACTACGGTATTGTTTTTTACCCCGCTCGTGCCGGCTTCTGTGGCACTTAATAAACACTACATGCATATGCATGCTTATTACTTCATATCCACATTACGCTTATGCTCGTTATCAATGCCAAACCACATCGCTTTCAAATAGTTATATGGCACATAATCCCGCTAAGTGCCGCCCGTGAATGTTTTAAAAAACATTATGTTGATTTCACTTATACAGTAAGTTCATAACGATGAAAACTCATAGGGGTTGGCGATCTGATCTGACCTCAAGAATAAAAAAGGTTTTATATGTTTTACTGTAATTATTTTGACCAGAGTGAGGTAGTCAATGATTGAACGTGGAACTCCAGAATGGTATGTGCAACTAATTGACAACGCAAATTAAGAAGGCACAATAATATTTCTAAGTTTTTAATTTATATATTAATCGGGCATGGCCCACCAAACTTTCCCACCGCTGCTACACCTCCACTGTCTCCAGGATCTACAGCGGCCACCATTCGTGACCCTTTGATATATGATCATAGGGAGGCCGAGGGAGCGATAAAATGTACCTCGGGACTCGCAACGAATTTAATCAGAAGAAAGTAAGAGGAGTAGGAAATGTCTCCTTCTTGAGCTGCAGTTGAATCCATTGCTCGTCACTGTGGTATCCATACCTTCGCTTTGCTAATCATTTCCAAGCGAGCCCATGGACGGCCAATATTTTTTTTACCGTTTTTTACTTTGGCCATAGTGGGTAGTTGTCATAACAGAGCCGGTCTCATCCAGGGCTGGGGGAAGCGCGGGGCTATATAATGATGGTCCAAGGGTTCAGTTCAGAAGTGATCGGCTACATTAGCGTGGATAAAGGCTTTTACGCATATTAATGATGATATTCCATCCATAATCTATATACCGAATCCATTTATAAAGATTAACATTTCGGCGAAGTTTTGAAAATCTGAATTCGTCATGATGCTATAGAATATCTTGAACTCAGCCCAATTTATGTGTACGGACACAAAAAAGTTATCGATATTTTGTGACATCGAGTACTTTTTCTTTCGATACCGATATAATATAATCGGTGAGTTTTATTTGAAAAATACCATCAAAATAGTATAAGTGTGGCTTTATAATTAATGTTATTTCTTTGATAGAATGGGAAGACATTAAAATTATCCCAAAATTATATAAGTTAGTACAAGAATATGGTCTAAAAAGCTTCTTACTTTTAACCCCAAACAAAAGTACTCGACACTTGAAAGTATTATTCGGCCACCGTCATCTCACAAAGCGCGCGAAACGCGACACCGAAGATGTGTAGATACCGAAGATAGGTACTGCAGTACCATGTAAATGAGAATTACCCCCTCAATCGTGCCAGCCCAGTTCTGCTGTAACGCAGCATGGCACTACCTCTTACTAAAATACCTACCTCTTGGTAGGTACCGAATAGAATAAATCAAAGTAGATAGTGGAAACTTGGCTTTATAACTCATATTTATCCTCTGAAAGAATGGGAAGACGTGAAAGTAGTCTTTCCAAAATTATATTACTTCGAACTAGAATATTGTTTAAAAGAATTATTATGGCCATTAAAAAAGAATTATTTTAATTTATTACTTACTATATTTAATGTGTTAATACATTTTGTTTCGACACTACCTAGTACGAAATTTTTCCGATACTTCTCATGAGTACACTACCGAGACTTCCTATTCGATACTGTTCTCTTGAGTACAGTATCGATACCTCCAATTCGATACCGTGTCCCTACTTATATCCCCGACTATTTCCCGTTTACTATATTCGCTGTGATTCAAATGCTCGCTATTTAATAAAACGCTCTCACGTGGCAATAACCGTTGCTCCTATGTGACCATCATTTACGTAAGTTCTCTACATAAGTTATGTATTCGGTAAAGAAGCAGTTTTTTGTAGTATTCCCCCTGGACAAACGAGCAATCAGCCTTTCAACGTCTACCGACGCCCATTAACATCAGCTTAGTTATGCCGATGCGTTGCCCCCCTTTTCACACTTCCCCAATGGATCACCGGCTACTGAAAATACGCACGAAACCGTAAGTATCAATTTACGGCGGTATTAAGTGAGCGAGAGGTACCTCTCCGGTCGGGCTGGCCCGTTGCATAGGGGGATGAGTATCATGCACAATGTATGCACAACCTCTTCCTATGCAGCATGGCACTATGTCTTATGAAAAGTTGTTTTAGCCTCCAGGTTAGTTACTAGGTTTATGTTAGCATAAATTACAAAGTTCACGCCAATGCCCCAAGAGGGAGGCAGAGGGAACTGAGTACCACACATCACTTACAAAATTTATCTTGCATATGTACAGTTATGCACACTTGCTGCCCTTCTCTACTTGAATGCCGGTCTGGTCGACTTTAGTTAATCATCCGAAATCACATACAGTACAAAGCGTTACATGGTCTTCTTTTTCTCAGATGAACCAATATTGTTTGGTACCAAAGGATCACCATGATCATCAGCCGGGCGACGTCCACTGCTGGTCACAGGTCTCCCCACGGAGAGCCATAGGTCACATTCGAATACCAAAAGTATATACTCGTGTTAAATTAACATTAATTCAGAAGTGAGTCATAAGGACCTATCTCAAAGAGGATTCTAATCACAAATAAATAGAATAATAAAGAGGTGTCAGCAAACACTCGTTTTCAACTTAACTTGAGCTAAGTTTTTCCTGTTCAACGCCGCTTTTTCCTGATTGATTTGGATTATGCAATTCAAATACCTATTGGACGATAAAGATTCTGCTTTAAGATTCAGCTCTGCTTAGAACAATGACCCTTTACGAACTTTGGCACATCGTGGCTTTAAATATCTGTCTACATATAGATTTGGCTACTGGAGATAGAATTTTAAAATATTTCGCATGGAACTTATGTCAAAGTTCTATCTAGAATAATAATAATATCTGTGAACATATCACACCACGTTTGCCTAGTCACAGGATTAGCACCATAAGGGCTTGTGTTACAGGTACTAGACAGCGGAAATATATTTAAGATTTTCTAAATTTAAGAAATTTTATATTTCAATATACAAATACATATAATACATACATCCATGACCTAAGCGGGATTTGAACTCGCGAACTCTGGCGTGACACGTAGACTAACTGCCGTGTTACCAACCGAGCCAGTCGGTTGTCTTTGTGAAGGATGAACCGTGAACGCACTTATCTATTCGGATTCGATATTACATAAAAGTATTATCTAGAAATTAATTACGCTTGACACTCTTAAAAAACGAGGAATTGACAAAAAGAGGTCCCAGCACACAATTTGATAGTAATCTTAAAGAATCACCGAACACGTATTGAAACGAAACTGCGGTTCTAATTGAACGTCAATCGAGTTATGTAAGAAATCATTCTGAAAGCGTTAACAAATCACATCGACCGCTCCGCTCTTATTAAATAGCCATCGCAGACCGCTATAATATAATTCACTTTGTATTGCCGACGCCATTTTCCTGTAAACAAGTTTCCAATCTCAATGATTCAGCATATTAATGCATGCTATATATATGAAAAAGCTCGTTTATCCTCGTGATTTAATATAAGGGACTATCTACATACACTTTTGAAGAAAATAGTGTCAAATAAAAGTGTATAATTGATAGGCTAGATACCAGGAGAAAAGGAAGTTAAGAAATTAAAACTGATGCGTTAGAAATGTTCATACAGCCGAGACCAGCTGCAGGAAACTGCAGTATCGTCTAAGCTCTTAGAACTGCTAGCAACGTGTTCATTATCACTGCATTTACTATAGCATTAGTGGAGCAAAAAGACAATACCCATTAAAAACCACACTATTAATGAGTATAATAAATATGCCATCCCCGGCCCTATCGATATCAAACAGGGTATCAAACATGATACCCTGTTAGGGCGCAACAACTTAGTGTAAATTATATAACATTCTTCGAACACGCATTTGTATCATGGACTTTGACGCATTTCTTTTCCTGGTTCCGATGTGTCATTTATACAATGATAGCAATATAATACTTTTTATATTGTTATAATAAAACTACTAAACGGATCTTAGTGTTCTTTTTTCAAACATTGTTTATTTAAAACAATGATATAATGATGATCTTTTAAGTTTACGCTATTAACAACAAAACAATGTTAACTTCAAATAATAAATATTAAAATTTTAGGTGTGTATATTTCAAAGACTTGGTATGTACGTATGCAAGTAAATATTATTCTATATTATTATCTCATTTTATTACTTACTGTCCTCTTTTTTTTTCGGAGGGACCTAATACTGGTTGGCGGCGCTAGTCCAGCCTCATTAGTTCGACTGACTACGAAGATTTTTTTTGTCTTCAGGTTAAACTTATTGTCCTCGAAGAATTCTTTTGTGTTATAGTAACATATTTTTAACTTTGAAGTACGGAACCATGAAAACAGGATACCTCCGCGGGCGGGCCGGCACAATTTTGCTGCAATATAAATGGTATCGCACTCACGGCTTGTGTTTCCTAAGTAAATGCGTGCCGAAAACTCTTGGCACGGCACTATCTAATGCACGTACTAGCAGTATTAAAAGGTCCTTTAAGTTGATTTAAGTCCGACCGATCAGAAGGCCTTCGACTGGCTCAACGACTATCAAAACTAAGTGATAAGCTGGTTTGAGTGCCTTCGCTACCACTCATAACGCTTAGGATAAATTATGACTTATTTGTGCGCACCCATCTCAAAGTAGACCTCCTTGAGCGTCAACTTACTGGATTCGCAACGCTCAGCCACGTTGTAACAGCTGTAATAAGATTTAATAATCTAATGACTGCCTCGTGGTCTAGTGGTCAGCATGTTCTACCATAGTCGTGGGGTCCTGGGTTTGAGTCCCCGGCCGGACCAAGGTTTTATTCGGATTTTCCAATTTCCAATAACAGTCCGAAGTCAAGAAGCTGACGGTCTTTACATCCCCGTAGTTCGGAGAGACGTTGAGCCATCAGTCCTGATTTTTGTCCGGCCGTGTCGGACCGCCGGCACATCGGCATAGGAGAATGAGAGAACAGGGAATGCACATGTGCCTGTACACAGACTTGTGCGCTACTCGTCTCGTTGGCTCGTCTCGGCTGCCGTGGCCTAATTCGGCTAGGACGACATTTTCGTTAACAATTATTATAATAGTAATCCGCCACGCCATGTCATTTTATCAAAATATACAATAACACTGTCCTTAGGAATCGTTCCAAAAACCGGAAATGCGATTAGTAGATTGGGCCGGCACGACCGGGGAGGTACCTCTCGCTCACTTGATACCGCCGTAAAGTGACACCCACGGCGTCGCGTTTCGTGCCGTTTGTGAGTAGCTGGTGGCCCATTAGAGGTGGAGGTAAGAAGGTAAAAAATAATATATGTTTAACATTATAACAAAACTACTTGAAATCCGTATATATATATATATATATATATAGAAATAGAATTCTCCAGCTTTACAGCTAACAGCGTCACAGATGTCATGATGTCACAAGTTTAAGGAGTAAAATACCTTATAAACCGCAAAAAAAACCGGTAAAGTAGCTCTGTTAAAATGTGTAATATTCGCCTAAACTTAAAAAAATAATTATTATATCATTGTTTTAAATAAACAATGTTTAAAAGAAGAACAGTAAAAACAGTTAAGCAGTTTATTATAATAATATAAAAATATTAGGATGGATTGTATTATTATAATTATATATACGACGCATCGGAACCAGGAAAACAATTGCGTCAATGTCCATGATACAAATACGTGTCCGCGGTGCTCTATAATGATAATGGTTTTTTTTGTACGCTAAGACAAAAACGCTAACTCGTAGCACGCCTTAAATCGTAATGGTTACAAGGTGTGTAAACTTCGAACGTCCTTGCAAGGCAATCTAGTCCTTATATACAAAGTGCAGAAGGTTAGATTGCTAAACGTGAATATTAATGCATTGTGCGCGGGTCAGGCATACCGAGGACGCCAAAATATCAAACACCCGGATTCTATATTGAACGACAAGATGATATATATTGTAGAGTATTTCCGCGTGGATTTATTTATGTTAAAGTAATAAATCTACTGTTGTTATCCATCTAAGCTTCTGGCTACTGGGGATAGGACTTTAACCCAAGTTCTATACGAAATATGTTACTTTGTATCTCTAGTAAGGAACTGCATGGGTAGATGGATTATTTACGGTCGTAGTTGAGTTTGAGGAGGTTGTTACGTTACTTCTCCGAAACAGCTTTACCGATTTTTACCAAATTTTATAATGCCTATTCAGTATGTCAGAGAGTCGGCTACTATTAACTTTTCATAATAATATTGTTAATATTGTTACAACGAAACGTAGGCAGTCAATTTGTGTATTATATGAGTTTGCATCATATCTGTAGCTTAGCTAGGCAAATTTATTTTATGTATTTCTTATGCACATCATATAAAAAAACTGAAAGACATATCACAATTACAAGTTTTCACAAGGTTAAATTGTGATTTCCTAGTCTTATGGTTTGTGATGTAGAGGAATTGGGCCATACAGACATCTTACTTAACATGAATACCGCTGCGCTCCTCGGTGGTTGTGGGTGTCCTAAATGGCTTATAACACTAACGCAACATGCAATCATTGACGTAACATCTACAGATTGTCATCTTCGCTAATATGCACTTAATTTGCTTCAAACCTCACTTGTCATTTATTTAGTTAGTAGATGTGAAACACACCTGCGTAAAGCATTTTTTTTTTTGGTGATGCAGGAAAACGCATTTACGCCACTTCACTGGCCCTGGGTCTAGTAGTGTGTGGAGCTCGCGGCACATGATAGTGCCGAATACCCATAAAAACCACCGCGAGTGCCACCGCCCTTGGTAAGGTGGCCCGGGACAACAAATCATCAGCGCACCTGGACAGTTAGTAAGCCCCCTAAGGGACCGGCTCCACCTCCATAGATGGCGTTGCCCCGCACTACATAGCCCCACCGACTTTGGGACAGTGCAATGGGGTGAGGTTCCCATCCTCGCCCCATGTCCCGTGCGCAAAATCGCCTCCTTCTGTTGCTCCGTTGTCCCCTCTTCTTATAAGAAGGGTACTGAGAGCGGTTCCTCCTTCTGATCTTTAGCCCCCCTCTTCTCATAAGAGGGCTGTAAAGATCCCTCTCGGATCCTGCGTTAAACCTACTCCAAGGGTGCACATTCACTCTTTTGATATATTTTTTATGTTATTTCAGATTGCTTGGCAAATATAATCATGGCAATGTGTAGCCAGTGTTTGCGTTAATTGGAACAACTAATTATAAAATCCGTAAAACTAGTTTTGTTGTAATGAGTAACATTCGCATAAGCTTAAGACATCCATAAGTTTTTGCGTAAAAGTGTAACAAAGATGCACTAGATTCGCATTTATAACATTAGTATGATTGGCAACTGTTGCTCACTTTATTGCAACTTTATAAAAGAACCAGAACGTTTCTGCTAATTAGTTAAATCTAGTTTCAAACACCTAACAGTAAGTCAATACCGTTAACAAAGTAAGACACAGAATATAACCGGCTAACAGTCAGTAACGTGGCGGTTATTCGCCTTATGTTACGCCGGAGGTTGCGGGTTCGGATTCCGCCTTGGTCATGGATGTTTATTTTATATTATATGTATTTTTGTAACAATTTTTTATTATATGTATTTTTCTAATAAGAATCTTAAATATATAAAATTTCTAGCACCTGTTACACTAGTCTTTACGGTACTCATCACAGGAGTAGGCTAACATAGTTGTGATAAGTCCACAGATAGTTTTATTGCATTATTAATACCATAAAAAAAATTCACTGCCAATCTTTGCTCATTAACAAACTCAACCAATCGTAATGTAGGTGTGGTAAAAAATTAAATACTTAATAAAAGATCGGGAAAGTTGTTACCTGATATTTCGGCCCCAGAGGGTTGACCGCGCCAACCGGTTGGGAGGTATAAATTATAATAGTCATATACTTTAACTAGCTCACACCCGTTACTACATCCACGTTTTTTGACGCGATAAAAAAAAAAACAATTAAACTCATTCGTACAGATATTTGTTGTAGTAAATTACGCTCACAACTATTAAAGTATCGCATACGATTTTTGAGAAGGGTCCTTGAATTTTTTTTTTTAGAAAGTTAAAGAGTCTTTCTTTTCGAAAGATCGTGATATGGAGCGTTCTATACTCTCTGCCCGCTCACTGGGGCAGTGACGCGAAGTCGGAGAAATGTGGTGAAGTTCTATAACACTGTACGGCCATCTTTTCTAGTGAGATTCAAAAATATTCCATTTATATGGTGACCCACTGGATTTGTAATATGGCTATTTGTTTTAATATGTGTCGCTTAGACCTGTTTTCACTGTAAGATATAAATCTTAATTCAACCTACGATATATTTACGCACGTACACCCGAATCCCTAGTGTGATAGTAAGCGTTGCATGCTGCATTGCGCTCCAAGCCCATTGGAATGGTGAGTGAAGGAGTACAATACGTCACAAAGTGTAATTTGCTCGCTACACCCGTTACAAGTTATATTTCTTTGACGTAACAGAAGAAAAAATAAAATGTGGACCATAGCTAACTTCAGGGTGTCGGTTTTTCTCGGTGGTGTACGCATCATAAAAATTTACTCTCATCACTTTTCCCTGACGCGCCAAATGCGAGGTATGACTCCAAAGAAAATAAATATTGAAAATAAATATTGCTAATAAAACAAAAAAAATACCGATCCCTTTATTAAGATCAGCACAGTTGAATTGTGAAAATTTATTTCCCTGTAGCAGAGTACAAATCAGTGTAAGAAAAAGCAGTCATGCCTATCAAACCGCTATTCGCCATAAAAATCAATTTAGAAACTAACATCTAAACGTCCGTTTTATGGTTTTAGTTTATTGTAAAACAGAACAGTTGTTAGTTGACGACAAGAAAAAACTGTAATTTTCGTCCAAAAAACGGTGCACCTTTTTCCAACTTTTTTTTTTGTAGGTCAGACAACGGACCTCTCCAATAATATTAAAAAGCAGCGTTTTCATATAGTGACAAGCATAATTTCTAAAAAGGCGGGGCTGTTCCCCCCCAGGTATGATAGCTCCACGAGCTCTGACTATAATGCAAGCTGCCACGAGTGCGCCGCCCTCCTCATGAGAGAGGGGGCTGAGGTGACCCAATCACTACTTTAGCTAATCTTAAATAACTATCGGGATGCACCCATCCCATGTGCGGGAAAGGAGGGGGGTGTGTCCTCTATTGACTACAATCTCACCAAGACCGTCGGCCGCCGGTCTAAGGTAAACCTATATTAAAAATAAATCGCGAGTAAGGCATTTAGCAGTAACGAGGCTGCACATCCGTTAAATAACCTAAAAAAGCATTAAACGGAAAATAATATACAACAGTTTATGATAAAGTAATTGTGATATTTGTCTGTTTATAGTCATGGTTCGCAAATCTAGCACCAGAGAACTTAAGGTTTTGTTGTGGCTTGTTATATGTAACAGGATATATCTTCATATGCCTCTTCAATATAACAGCGTATATCTTCATATGCCTGTTCATTATAACAGCGTATATCTTCATATGCCTGATCAATATAACAGCGTATATCTTCATATGCCTATTTAACATAACAGAATATAATGTCGTTATTTAACACAAAAATTCATGGTACATCAAACAATGTATTAAAACATGTTAAAGGATTGAATTTTGTTTTTAAAGACTATAGGCGGACGAAGGCACTCGCTGTTTTTAACAGCCCAAGTTGATAAGGAAATAGTTTGAGATTTATAATGGCGTGAAGCGAATAAAGTTTTCCGGATAAGATCCGGTAAGGAGATCTGCGGTCATGGGCAAATTTCTCCGCAGTATAGGTAGAGCTGTGAGCGTATGTGTAGTCATGACTTTGCGTATTATTATTCTCTATAAATGTCAGTAGTAACGAATGTCCGAAACGTGTATGTCGCAAGAACACATTAGTAAGCCGCTCGAAATCCATGTCAGACCTGTGAGGTTTTGTTAAGTTACTTAGATAATACGAAAGTGTTTAATGTGTTATTGGGTAATAACTGACTCGAGCGTTGTGCCTCATTAAATAATAATAATAATAATGATGCGCGATTGTACTGCATGTGTTATGTACAATTTTAGTAAGAGTTAGTGGCGCATGTGAGCTGTTCAGCGGACTGCTGGCACGACCGCGGATGTATCTCTAAGTGCTATACAGTCGCGCTTCGGGGAAGGCTTTGTGACGAAATATTTAGACAAAACGAATGTTTAATGTGTTACTGGGTTTTACTTGACCCGAGTGTTGCAAATTTTTGTAAGATATAGTGAAATACATGGTGACATGCATGGTGCATGACACTACATCGTCCTATGCAACGAAATTGAGCCGGCACGACTTGGGAGGTACCTCTCGCTCACTTGAAACCGCCATAAAGTGACACGTACGGTGTCGCGTTACGCGCGGTTTGTGAGTAGCCGATGGCCCATTAGAGGGGGAGGTGAAAAGGAGGGCAACGCATTGGCATTATTATGCCGATGTTCATGTGCGTCGGTAGTCGTTCAAAGGCTCCGATTTCTCATTGGTCCCCCTATACTATAGAAAAGATACTAACGCGGTGATTATAACGCGCGATTTAACAAACTCGAATTATACTTATGTAAAATCATTAGCAAAATATTTAAAGCGTGAGTTTTGCATATTACTAAGTAGATTATAAAATGTGTGAACTAGAAATTATTATGCATATAAGAGTACATCTTACTTTAGTCTTGCATTAAATAATACAAAGCTAATTAAAATTCAAGATTCATTCTTACTACTGTCATTTGAGAATTTATTTAGATAATATATTAGCTGTGAATATTTTGTTCTTAATAGTTTATAGTGTATATCCGAAAATGAGTATCTAATGGCAGACACACAACTACCTGGATATAGGCTGTGCAGGCTAGCTGCAGATCATTTATTGTCACCAGAAAGGATGTATTTGTCGAGTGGTGTCTGTCTGTGCCGGATCAAAACTTTCATAGTTCTATTCCTATACACAGTACGGTTCACCTGCGCAGGTACACCGGTGCAAAATTTCTACAATGCTATTCCCACACACGTTACGGTTTATCTGCACGGGTATACCTTAATGTATGTACTCCTCGGCCTCCCTTCTCCCTTCCCACTCATAATGACGAAAAACCCGTGCTCAACGTGGGATAGGTCGATTTTTATAGTATAATACTCAACACAAATCTAAAACCACAGATCATAAAATTGCGACGGATTTCGTCTAAAAAATGTACTTTATACACTAGAAAAACATTACCCTCATTTCGCGGCAATTGACTCAAACGCCGTACATTCAAACTATCTCATCAGCAAAACTATAGCGTGATTATGAAACTTAACTACAGTTATGACCTTGTCGTTTCGCAATTTGATGCGCCAGCTTACTATGCACTTGCTATGTACCTACATACTAATTATTGATAAGTATATTTGTTTGAGTGTATTAATAGTGAAAATTCTATGTAGACACTATTCGTAGACTGCACGGGTTGATTATTGATTGGAGGTTGAAAATGAAAAGTCAAGAAATGGTGTCATAAGTATGGCCCATTAGGGGGAGGAGAAAAGGAAGGCCACGCACCGGTAAAGTAATCGTAGACATAAATAGGATCCGAATTCTCGTTTGTATACTATAATAAAAAATTTAACAGTTTTTGATGTATTGTAGCGGAATCCAGCTGGCACGACCACTCGCCTTCCTGTCGCTCGCCGCCTTAAAAGTGAAGGCTAATATACGGAAGTGTAAAGAGGGGTGAAGAAAGGTAGGTTATCTTGTAACTATTAACCGTGCGGATGTTAATGGGGTGGACGTTAACAAATCACTCCGATTTCACATTCGTGCGCCCATACCCTCTCCCTCTATCTCATGGCACCGTATTTAACAGATTACTACACTTTTCTAGTCTCGAGCTATCTAGACTTTTCCCGTCATGGTTCAGGCCTTGTTACGGCCGTGGGGCTCAGTAGCATGGGGTGAACCCTGGCGACGCCAGTTGAACTGAGGGGGCTGCTGTTTGCACCCTTCTTGTAAGAATAGGCGAGGATGGGAATCTCACCCCATTACACAGTCCAGTCCCAAAGTTCGTGGCGTTGTGCTGTGGTGCGGGGCAGCCCTTCTGAAAAGGAGGTATCGGTCCCTTTGGCCGTCGAGGTGCCGTGATGTTTTGTAGTTCTGGGGCACCTCACCAATTGCAGCACTAATGTTACTCGCGGTAGTTTTTGTGGGTATTCGACACTATAATGTGCTGCGAGTCCCGCACACCACTGGACCCCAGGCGTCAATGAAGGCGCGTAAATGTGTTGTTCTGCTTGTCCTGCTGCTGATAGATTCGGGACTAGTTACGGCACATATAGTGTGTGTTTAAGATAACGTCATCCAGTTGATCATTGTGATAATAATTGGTCTCCACAACTCGCTAAGCAAAACTAGGTACGTAAGTTGTTCTAAACTCAACCGAAAAGTGAAAGTTTGTTCAATCTAAATGTGTTACGTAGCCATCATTGTTCAGTTGAAAGAGTTTGCGTAATTTCGATATTGTGTCGAGTGTGAACAGAAATGTAAACCTCCAATTATCATTACGGGTATAGAAGTAGCACATTATTTAGATGTGGGCAATTTTGACTCATCAAAATAAATTATATGCGAAAGTTTGAGTTCTTACGTAAGAACTTATGATTTGTATGAGAGGTATGAAAATGAACCTTGACCTGGACAAGGTTATAATTTTTCTTAATTATGTAAGAAAATATACGCGTCTCTTACATGTGGCCAAGAGCTGTATGTCTGTATGTCGTCGATTTTTTCAAAAGTTAACTAACGGATTTTCATGTGGTTTGCACTGATGGGTAGAGAGAGCAACACTCGAGGAAGGTTTTAGTGTACATTTTGTGTTTAATTTATTCACGAGTGAATCTAATTTTCTTAATGTCCCACGGTAAGGGTTTTCGCCAGCGGATCACGCGGTCCTAGGTCGAACCAAAAGCATTTTTTAAATTCAAGTGTCAATAACTAGGGGCCAAAAGAGTAATCGTAGCTGTTTGTACGACTACCGACAGTACTATGTCGATGCGTTGCCCTCCTTTTCACCCCCCCCAATGGGCCCCTGGCTACTCACAAACCGGAGGAAACGCGACACCGTCACTTTACGTCGGTATCGAGTGGAACCTTCCCGGTCGTGCCGGCCCAATTCCGTTGCATAGGACGATGCAGTGTGTGTGGCACTACCTCCTCCTATGTAGCATGACACTACCTCCTACAAAAAGGTGATGTAGCTTACATCACAGACGGTACATAAAGCCGTTGGAGAGGAGTAATTACACTGAAAATTACGTAAAAAAAAAAACAATAATTTCTTAGTTTTTCCGTCTCTACAGTGGAAGGAGGACCAAAACAGTTTCAATACTCTTTGCACAGTATGACATGTGACGCGATAAATGATGTCGAATTATCTGGACCAGTCATTTTAATTACTATCGTATAATTACGGTGATTTTATTCATTATAAAGTCGTTTTTATGGATTATATATTATTTAACAGGAAATACAAAAGGATTTTGACATACTTTTTTGACGGATTATATATTTTTCTTACCAAAAAACAGACACCTTAAGTATTTTGTGAGGTCCTTTCCTTGTGGAGGTTCTGTCTTCCACTTGAACTTATGAAACGCGATAAAATCCGTTAAAAGAGTCATGTTAATTAACTGGCAGTGCCTCGCGGTTTTATCCGTAGCAATTCATCATACATAGCCCTCCTTATGAATGTAGGTATCGCACACAAAACCATTTTTCACTACCGTCTTACTGTTTCACAGATGAGCGCGTTCAAACAAACAAAAAAAATTAATATAGCTTTAAAAAAATACTTAATATATTATTTGTATATAATATATTTTTATCTAACCTATACTGTCCGGCTGCTGAGCCAAGGACTCCCCAAATCCATCCCCTTATTTCCGGACCTTTACCCAGCAGGCAAAGTATGGGAATACTTCTATCTTGTGCCAGCCTTTTTTTTTTTGTTGTCGCGGGGAAACGCATTTATGCTGGTCATCCCCCTAAGGGTAACTCCACCTCCTCAGATGGGATTGCCCAGCACTAAAGGACAACCCCACCGCCTTTAGGACTGTGCAGTGGGATGAGGTTCCCATCCGCGAGGATTGCCTTGCCCCGTGCGCAAAAGCGCCACCTCCTATTGCTCTTAGGTCCCCTCTTCTTACAAGAGGGGTACCGAGAGCGATTCCTTCTCCTGATCTCTAAGCCCCCTCTTCTTATAAGAGGGGTGCAAAAAACCCCCTTGGTTCAATTGGCTTCGCCTGGGTTCACCACTACTAAGCCCCACCGCCACGACAAGGCTTGAACCATGGTGGGGATCTTGTGCCAGCCTCGGCCAGTTGTATCTAAACCTCCCGAACTCGTCGCCACCACCACATAGGAGGGCATATATTTATAAAGTAATTTTAATTATACAAACCCATCACATATGAATTTCATTCATACTAATGTGGTCTCTAATAAACTTAAATTAAAATATGCTTTTAAGTGAGATAGACGCTAGACTGCATTGCGCCGCCTAGTCTGTTTGTTGCAGGGCGGTTCCGCATAAAACACATCAATTTTGCTCATGTCATGGTATTGCCCGGATTTCTCGTGTATTGATGTTGCTTGCCTGGTTCATATAATTCACCCAGTCATCTTTTGTTCGTTCATTGAAACAATAATTGTGTTGGTTAATCAATCATAATCATAATTCCTGGTAGTTAATCAACGCCAGAATTGGTGATTAAAACCAGTTTCGGAGAGTAAATCATTCTACGGTGTCACTTAGAGAGAGTTATCAGGCATAAATTAAATAAATTTTAGAGTTAGCGCTATGCTGCTTTCCATCCAAATTGGGTCACTATGACCGGGGAAGTAACTCCCGATCACATGACACCGCCGTGATGAGTAGTAGGCATAGCAGCTACGTGATTCGTGCGGTTTGTGAGCAATGTGAATGCATCGCGCTGATCGCACCAATTTCAAATTCCATTACAAACATCATCGGCTGGCGGACGTAGATAAAGGGGCGAAAATACTCAGTCCATATAGCAATGAAAAACACTGTACTTAGTCTTGCCATTAATGTTGTAATAAAGAAAATTATTTATTAATTGCAAATAACGCTTATTACTTTTACAGTGCGTTAGTTTATTATACAAATATAAAACAATTGAAAATATAAGAAGCTTGTTCGAAGTGGCCTCCTTTGGTTGCAACACAGTCTTTTAAACATTGAGACCAGTTATCAATAGAAGTACGCGCTCTTTCCACGGGGAAATCCTTGGATAAATAACGCACAGAATTCACTTTCCTTTGTCATTCAATAAATAATAGTGAAAGAACTAAAGACCCTTATGCTTCTCGTAATGTCCATATTGCATGAGCGGCAGCACAATCTTGTAGTGCAATGAAACTCATTTCTAGTGCGTGCTGCACACTTTCAAACAGGAAACGCTTTTTGAAATACTCAAATAATTCTGTAATATCAAAGATTGCTTACTCGCTATTTATATCGTTTTGCTTTTTCTTTTCTATTAGTGAATTTAAGAAAATTGTTGACTAATAAAAAATCTAAATTAGTAATATAAATCTGAAGAGTTTGTATGTTTGTCTGTTTGTTTGAACGCGGTAATCTCTGGAATTACTGGCTACTATGAATTGAAAATATATATTTGTGTAGAATAGTCCATTTCTCGAGGAAGGCTTTAGGCTATATATCAAGATGCTAGGACTAATAGGAGCGGAGTTACGCAGGTGGCACCGCGAGGCAACGCAATTTAAGCAAAATACCGAACAAGTTGGTTTTCCTTACACCACAGTTCTATGTTAAAGTATTAAAAGTGTAGCTCATGTATTTGTTTTCTCACTGTTCTTCACGCCACTCTGTGCAGACATCGTTTCCGTGATTAAATTATTTATCATTTGCATCACTTGAGCATGACATGAATGACCCGATGATTGATACAGGCAGGATGTGTTTACAATTCTGACCACCGCCCGGCGCAGTAGTAAGTGGGTATGCCTAGGCATACCCACTTACTACTGCGTCGGGCGTACCACAGAGGTCGCGGGTTCGAATACCGCCTGGGTCATAGATGTTTATCTCTATATTATATATATTTCTGTCATAAAAATCTTAAATGTATAAATTTTCTTAATTTTATAAAATATATTACTATATTTCCTTTGTCTTGTATTCGTAACACATGTCTTAGTTAAGCGCCGTAAAGCAGCTAATGTAGTGTGGCTACGTCCACAGATATTATTATTATTAATGTTATAATTGATTATTAAATAAAATAAATGGAGTGTGTTAGCTCATTCACGTCACGCTACATTACTCTGAAGTGAAAGATATAGTAGTAGTAGTTAAAGTAGATAAGTAAAAGACGTAAGTGGCGAAAGTTAACTCGGATGCACATGCTTAATAATAATAATAATTGTGGACTTATCACACCATTGTTGCTAGTCAAGTCCCATAATAGGTGCCGCAAGGACTTGCGTTACAGGTACTAGACAACGGTAACATGTTCAATAATAATATTTTTTTATAAATTTTAGATTTGTTATTATAGAAATACATATACAAATATCGCCATGATCCATGACTTGGTCGGGATTCGAACCCGCAACCGTTAGCTTAACACCTGGAATTATCGAACATGTTACCAACTGAGCCAATTGATCGTCTAACGTCGTGTAATTGTAAGGTAAAGGATGCACAATTGACGTAAGCACCTAAGGACGCTAAAGCGTCACGGCTTTTTGCTCCATCGTGTTTCACACGACTTCACACATATCTTTATGCTACCGTATGTAATCGTTTCTTCAGTAATGAACTACAAGCATCTTTTTATTTAAACTGTTCTACTCCATTTATGCTATCTATACTAATATTATATAAACCAGAAACATTTGATTGAATATTTGTTTGTTTGCATCGAATAGGCTCCGTAACCACTGGAGCGATTGGAAAAGTTCCTCTACCACTAGCATGGGCTATATAATATTTACTAAAACGTTTTATTAGATCATTATGAAAATTTCGATAATGTAACTAAAGGTGTGAAAAATAACTAAGTTAATCCTTATATCGCAGCTGCAGAAATTGTTGGCAACTAGCTGTCCCGACAGACGTTGTAGTGTCATAAGTTGAATTTGTTATCATGTGATAACGTGCGATGTCTACGGGACCATATTTGTAGTATTTTGCTCAATATCCGTGTAAAGCCGGGGCGTACTGCTAGTCTAATATAAATAGGGATATTACGTTTTATGTCAGCTATAATATTAAATGAAAATGTACCGTAGTGTTTCGCGCTATGTGTTCATGTTCATGGTGTAAGTCGATAACCTGCGCGGCTGTGGCTTAGGGCTGCAGAGTTATTGTGACAGATTATCGACATTTAGCACGTGTACACTATTTGTGCTAATTTAAAGATTTAAATGTAAAATATATAGGATTTTGTGTATTGTCTTGTATTTTTGTAAATCAATGTTTATAAGCATTGATTTAGAAATATACAAGATAACGATTTCATACTGAACTGTCATTCTAAAGGGCGCATAAACATATTTTTCCTTACGCATATGATTTCGTTTTTATTGTACAAGGCAGACTCTACTTAATAGAAGTGTATAATTGAAACATATTGTTTTACAAAATCAACCTTTTGAGCATGCTATTAATTTGTTTTTAGAAAGTGAAAAAAATATATCACTAATGCACACCTTTTGTACCGACGATTTATAGATGCCGTGTATTATATTTTTTAAATCAATGCTTATAAGGTAAGCTTTCTCAAATTGTCTGTTAGTTAGAAATATAGTGGTCAGAAAAAATGATCCGATCATGAAAGTTACTTTACTAACAGAAAGCTACGTTCTGGAAATTATGAGTTGAGCCCCGCGATTTCAACAGCGTGTATCAGCTCTCTATCTAGGTGAACCATTAATACTTTTTCGTGAATTAACATTTAAATAAATGGGTACGAGGAATCACAAAATATATTTAATTACCTTCATATAATTATCAATTTCATATACCAATTATGTTAACATTTAGACATGAAAAAAGCAAGAAAATGGTTTCAAATCTGACCAACACTAGAAGAGATTTCCCGATTTAATCCCGAACATTAGAAATATGTTAATCGATATTTCATTCTTTTCAGAACTTTTTCCATAAAGCAAATGTATCCACGCAATAAAATACCATGTAAAAAATCATTATAACGACTGCGATATTTGAACTTATGAAAGCGGTGCAGAGTAAATAAGTGTATAGTATCGAAATTCGAAGTCGGAGCCGTGTTTATAGAGCACGGCAGCAGTTACAAACCTTTTACAAACCAAACTTTATTATCCAGTGCGCTCGTTTGATCGCTTAAACTCTGTGACCAAATGCTCGCAGTAAATTCCGTCCACTATACGTACTAGATCGCTTTAACAAAGGCAGACCACTAGAACTTTCACGCTTGGTAGTCGAACATTGTTAAAGCTATATATCTGTTTAATTGCACGTAAATTCAGCTATTAGTCTGAAAATTGGATTGTGATAAAAAGAAATAAATGTTTCTTTCAGTTGGAAATAAAGTTGGAAATTTTCATTGCTGCGAAACTCTCAACAACATTTATTACAGACAATACCAAACGCGTGATACTGTCACTAATTAAACGTAAATAAATTATGTTTCACAAAAGTATATAATATTGAATGAAATATTATTTATTGTCAATAATACAAAAATTTTAATAACACGGAAGGACAAATACAATATAATAATGTTCATGTACACAAAGGTAAAACATTACTATTAAATGTGTGTATGTAGTAATCTATGCTATTTAGTAAAATTAATGGACCAATCGCGGTCTACATGTTGAATCTTTGACTTTTAAGTTTAACGAATTTATGGTCTCGATTGAGGTGTGGTATGAGACGCGGCGAGGGAAACAGCACGTAACCATAGCAACGCATTTCCCGCCCGTCATTCTCCATCCTGCGCGGTCCATTGCCATCCTGGTGACCTCACGCACCGCAACTCTACTAACATTCAATGTAAATTGTATTAAAACAGAAAGAAAAGTTTTCCGTTTTAATATTTCTTATAAACATACAAATAACGCTTGTTATATTAATATAACATATGCGTTATTAGAACAGATTCGATCGACTGTAATATTAATACATGACTCTGGTAGTTTATAAACTTATTTAATAATTCAATGTATGTATTAACAAAATTTAACATTTAATTAGGCGAATTAAAGATCAAGATGTTAACATATTCATTTGATGGTTTAACATGAATTGAAAACGATTTATATCTTGTAGGAAACAATCGTCTCACTAGTGTAAATGACTAAATACTTAAGCCAAGTTCAGATTAAAATTTTAGTATTATATTATTAGTATATATTTCTTAGTCTTTCGCTGAAGTGTGTATAATAATGTTAACTATCATGCGAGGAGGGAAAACCACAAGTGGAACGGCACAAATGCTTAACAACTAGCATTTAAGCAGAAGTCATGTATATATAGCGCAGTTATTCATACGACTGTCGGTAATGCACGAGGACCGCCTCGTGGTCTAGCGGCAAGTATGACCCACCACAGTTCGAGCAGTCGGCCGGTTATTGGGGATTATAATTTCTAATAACCTGAATTCAGAAATTTGGCGGCGTTACGGCCCGTGTCTCGGAGAGCACATTAAGCCGTCGTTCTGCGCCTGATTTCTATCCGGTCGTGTCAGACTGCCGTCCCATCGGAATAGAAGAATGAATGGAACAGGGAGAGCACTTGTGCTTGCGCGCACTGTGCACTGTAATGTGTCCTAGCAGTTGGCTAGTCTCTGTAGAGATGGCTGCCGTCGCCGATATTCGGCTAGGACGACATTGTATTATAATATTATTCACATTTATATACTTTGACTTCAGTTATGTTGCGTAGATGTTAGATTTATTTTACTGACGTTAAAAAGTAATATTTATAATTCCATTTTGAATGAAAACATGTTCATTTCATTTCGTGGTTTTAAGTTAACATCGCCTTATACGAAAACGTTACGTTAATTACATAATACGGTAGGCATTAAATGATTAGGTACTCATCAAACGGGAAAACGTTGCCCTTGATCGAAAATGCGTCAAATATCATTTCTATATAATCCAGTATAATAATTGACCCAATATTGATCCGCGAGTTTGTACTCAATAAAAGAAAAACGCAAGGAAACACTCGCACTCCACACTCGAAACATCTCATTTCGTTCCAGAATGCCGCAGCTCCGTTTCTCAGACCCATTTTATTTCTACACACTAGACAATGCTATTATTGCTAACGCATATTTTATCATGTTATAACGGCATACATTCTTCAAACGCATAAACACTCCGCGCCACTGTAGCCTGCAGTTACGGGAGCAATAGCGCCACCAACCAGTAGTAGGTATATTCGAAAAAAAAAACCACACTTAATCGACGAGCGAAATTATATAAAATTATATAGACTGCCTGTAATTAGCTACAGCTGTAACCTAACACGGATATTTTTTAATAATAAGTAGTGACATGTTACATTGCAGCCGAATTGTAGTGGCTCACATGACATTGTCGCAAAGTAAGAGCTATGTCAGTTGTCGACATTGCGACACTCAAACAAGAGGTACATTTGCAGCAGTGGATTATAAGTGCTGCTAACGATGATGATGAAGAAGGTGATGGTTACATAAAATAAGGTGTAAAGATCCGTGAGTTTGCAGTCTGTTTGCGCACACCTGTGCAGCGAGCACAATGCGGTCACAAATTGGATTGCTATCGCCTCAAGGATCCGGCTAGTTGTACTGTAATTGCTTCTTCGAATAGCTTCAATCACTGCCTACGTTCAATCTCGAACTCCAAACACAAACATGGGCTCTAAACGGAATTGTCCAACTTAGTAGACAATCTTAGAGTTGAGTAAAATATGTGTACAGAGGGAAAGGCAAATCACATTGAAATAGGAACAGTCTGTATATAATAAATTTAGACTAATTGATATACTGACAGGCAACGTATAGCCGAAATTTGATATATATGTTTATTTCATGACGTTAATACGCACTAACAAAATTATCTTTAGAAATTTAACCCCTAATGGGGTTAAGTTTATGATATGGAGACTAACAAAAAAACAGGGCGCTGCTGGTTACTTATATAACTTTGGTTGAGGTATCCACGGTCGTGGCGACCCAGTTTAGCTGCAATACAATAAATAGTTATTATTCACACGGATACATTAATCAGTAGACATAAAGGGCTGATAGTAAAATAAAAATATTATTTTAATACCTATGTATAGACGGCTTATTGAAAGTGAGGAGAGAAATACAAGACACATCAATAACAATTATGTGGATGCATATGGGTAGTTATCAAAGGCTCTGTTCACTGGTTTGTCCCCCTTTTGTTGTAAGAAAGAATACCAATCTTAAGTAGGTATTTCACATGGGAATACTGAAGGAGGGATGTGCTCGTACGAGAGACGTCCCTAGAGTACACAACATACACAACTCTCACTTAACTTATATCAAGTGTGTGACACTTAAGTCACAATTTAACTCCGAATCAGCACTTATATTGGCCGGTTAACTAACCGTATCACTGGGAAAATAAAATGTCATAACTAATCGCGTAGCCTGTCGAAAAAGATTTTTATGTTTTGTGGACCTTACGAAATCAATATGGCAATTCTAAGCTATACCTTAATTAAAACTATTCAAAAAGCGAAGTTAACACATGATACAAGCAGAGTTTCCGATATAGAAGAGTTTCTGGTGGCTTTGGCGTTAGTCCCGGCCATTAGGACGTTGGCACGACGCCAAGCGTCCGAGGTGCGAGTATATTTGTAAGCTTAACATTCAAGGAAGTGCGGAGTCTCGGAATAGAAGCGCACAGAATGATGAACCGGTATCAATAAATAAAAAGAATTCTTTGCTTCCTTTAGAGCAAAATTAATTCGCCCGGAAATAATAAAGTAAAACTTGTCTGAACGTAAGGACGAATCGCTGGGCTTTTGTAAATATATTTCAACTAGCGATCCGCCCTGGCTTCGCCCATGAATAACAGGGGTAGTAAATTATTTACTAAAACCTTCATCGGGAATCCTCCTATACATGGGTGAAAACCACACGTAAATCCGTTTAGTAAATTTTGAAAAAATCGATCACCTAGTCCAAGGACCAGAAACGCTTGCCCTTATTTGTTTGGATATTTCATAGACTTGTTTTCAAATACCCTATCAAACCGATCAAACCGATAATTAAATCGTCGACTTAGCCTAGATAAAGGCTAACCAAATCGATAGAGTTAATTTGGGTAGGCTCTAAACGAATTCGAAAACCCTATTGTAGCATACCCATTCATGTTTTTTTTTTAGATATAGAAAGATATCATGAAAGATGAAAACATACGCATCACGGTACGTGCTTAAATAATTACATTTTGGTAAAATTATACATATTGTATATTATTGGGACTATATTATATTTATTATAATTGGGTAAGTAAATTAGAATCAGTTAACGATATTCAAAATGGTTTCCACGTCGAAAGACTGACACTATCAATAAGTTATCCTTTCATTCGGGTAAGACTTCAATAGGGTGTCCATAAAAATAGGCTTAATAAAACCGGACCCCCCCTGGTTTCCGGTCCTTTCACCTACAGACAGACAGCTCGGGGACCTAACGGGGTTCTAAGAGACCAGTGAAATAAGACAATTTTTTCACAAGTTGAAATAAAGTTGTTGCTATAAATAAGGAGATGGAACTCTCATTTGCGTGTCTGAAATAAGAGAAGTACGATCGAATGAAGCAATGTACAAAGACGTTACTTCCAAAATATATTTTAATTTATGCTTGTAATATATATTTTAAAAGTATATTTTAATTATGAAATGGTAGAGCAGACAAAACGCGGTGAAAATTTTAATTAAAATTATAATAGTCACGTATAACCGACAACGAAAGACGCAGGCTTTTAATGAAAATTTTAATATACTGCAGCCCTCCCCAATATCGTGTTCCAGACTGGCTAGACGATAAACAATACTGACATTATTCAGAGTGAAGAGTCAACAAAGAATGTTTACCCGATCACAGTAACGTACCGGTACATTTACCAAAGCTCTCTTACATTTCATGATATTTTTTTTTTATTAAAAAAGTTTACCGACAACTTATTATCTACTCATTTCACATATTGTAGTAGGTACTTGCTCATTTATCCCTAAGTTATAGTGCATCAATCATCTGAAGGTACAATGCACACTAGTTTTTTTGTACATTATTTAGCATTGCTATCATACGTGTAACACATGTCCACTGCCTAGTTTACCTAGTACACCACGATACATCAAAACCTAACAAAATCGTGGTGAGAGATAAACTATTATTATTATTATTATTATTATTATTATTATTTAGCTGCCTTTGTCCGTATTGCTATGGCGCAGAATTACTTAGTAAAGATATTTATGTTCTATTCTAAAGTACCAGTCTTATCGATTTTCTACCCGTACCATAGTAAATATATCCATGTTCTCATATGAGGAAAAAATAAGTTAATTATTATTTCTATCACATAGTCAATCAATAAATAACAATGTATGCCGAGGATACAGAACAAGCTTTTATGTAATATTTTATGTATACAACTATTAAGTAAAACATTAGATTTACATAGAAACATGCACCTTGTTATAGACGTCAAAAGTCACCTACAAAAAGGAGAGTAGATTGTAAGAGAGTATAAGAAGGGTAAAAGGACAAAAGCAGATAAAGCCGTAATTATGCTGCTCCTAATCTATTTTTGTCTTTTCGTCACCTTTCATATACTGCCTTATAATAATATTTTACCCTTCTTATATTCTCCAAGAAAGAGAGTAGAGTGTACCACTTTCTTTTTTGGAGATGATTTTTGATATCTATGGCAAGGTGCTGACTGATCCTCACAATATTTCACAGAAAATGTCAAAGTGTATAAAATACGCCATTGGTATTATTTCACATGCAGACACTAAATAATGTTATCGCTAAAATTATGATAAATTAATGGACTCCATCTATTAAAACTGTCCTGTCCTTTCTTTATTTCATTAGTGGTATCAGACCATTACAAGCTCCACGCAATTTAGACGTCTCCTTTGTTTTACATTGGTTTGGTCAAATTAACATCAATCATTATTCTATCAAGGCAAACAATCAAATAATAATTAACGTCAATAGTATAATTTGACGAATCAGAATGTAGTCATTTTGTTGATAGTTGACCAAAGAATTTGTGCAGTATTTAATTGTTAACCAAAGTACATATAATTGCCAGTACGCAATAACAATTAGTGAATAAATGATTACGGCGTTTGTGATTTTTTTACATTCGACAAATGTAAAAATCTCATGTCGAATCAACCGACAAAAAGACGACAAGAGGTCGATAGACAAACTCCCAAATCACTACGATTCCGCCCCCGTTCCGGTGTGACGATATAGGAAAGGGATATCCCGTATCTAGAGGTTTCACGCTGGTCGCACATCGAAGAACATAGTACCCTCAATATACTAACCTTTATCATGTTCTATAGTCATTTTTTTGACTTTTTGTTATCATTTACTACTCTGAAATGATTGATAATGAAGCTCTGATGTCTATAGCAATTAAGTTTAGAGTTATCTAGCAAATGGAACAGCTAGCATGTACTAATAAACACTAATATTTAGTAGTCGAGGTAAGAAGTCTGTTTCCTTGTGTACTTTTCTACGTTTCGCGTTCAATAATTAGGAAGTATATCGCAATGACGACAGTCCAGTTGAAAGACGATTGGAGACTAACATTATGTCACATGACACCGCTGTAAAGTGCTGTCATTTTTCTTATTTAGTGAGTAGCTAGGTAGGAGGAAAGGAGGCCAATGCATTTGTATAATAATCATGCGAATGTCTATGGGTGTCGGTATTAGTCAAAAGACTCCGATGTGTTGTCCGTCCCCTACATTATAAAAAATGTGTGTGTATTTAGGTACAACCGTTAGAAGTTATACTTCTTTGGGGTATTGGGGTCATGGTAACTTTTTTGAAATACTGAAATGTTGACTAAAGCTAATTACAGGGTGCCGGTTTTTCGTGACGGTGTGCGCGTGCATCATAAAAAAATACTCTCATCATCTCTCCCTAATGTGCCAAAAGAAGTATAACTTCAAAAAAAGTTAGGAGTCAAACCTGATGATGATGCTGACCGCAATACATTTTAGCCAATACTCAATTACGTAATATCAACGAAGTGCAAACAGTCATGAAATATACGTGACAATTGATACAAATTGCGTTTCTGGGTCGCGTGCCCAAAACTAATTCCTATACGAATCAGCAATGCAATTAATTGGTGTGTCACGAACACGATCACTCGCTATCTATGAACAGACGTTCAATTGCATATGAAATTACTATCAGATGCTATTGTTAACAAGAAAACAGATGTTCCCAGTTCATAGTTGGCTGTGATTTCTTTCGCACGCTACTATCACTACCATTACAGCCAAGGATACCCGCTATAGATGTACTTGCAACACCAGAATTGCAGTTATGTTGCTCTGTTATTTAAACCGAGGATTACATAATTTATGACAAAATTATTTTCAAGACAGTCCTTAAGTCCAATGTGTATGTCACATACATTAAAATGACGTATATAGTTAGTGCTGGTCATTTCTATTTGATGCAATATCAATAATACGTCTATTATTCATATTATTATATTGAATAATTAGTGTGAATAGTGATGACCATCAAGACTGATTAACATTTGCTCTTCCTCCTTTCTTTTAACTTTTAGGGTGAGTTTGATAGGTTCACGTTAAAATCTAAACTAGATTATTAGAGACTTAACTGGCAAATAAAAGGTAAAGTCCACTTTTCGTCTACAAAAGTATCCTCGTATTCAAATCTCATCGTAGTTCAATGGAGTGGTACTCGAATTACTTTTGCTCATACGGTAAAGGTCCGAAAAAAGACATGAATAGTGATGATGAAGTATATAATGAGCGCTTGTACTGACAGTGCACATAGCCGAGCACAACGGCGGCCCACATAGTGCCGTATGTCCCAGTGACATACACGGACCTTGCTATCGGGGACACAAAACAAACATGTCTACATTTCGAACCGTATGTCCTAGAATATGAAGCTCATTTTTGACAAATTTTCGATTCTATAAAGATCCTCCTTTTTAAGTATGTTTATGTAACATGAGCAGAAGTAACCAAACCTACGTTTTTTTTTAGCAGCGCAATTACATTTATCAAGAGACGGTAGTTGACAATTAAAGACGCGAGATGACTAACATCGAATTAAATTTTAATCCACTGATTTCCTTAGGATTAAATTAAATTTTATTGTAGATCGGTTAGATATCCTCAACTTTAGACACTCCCTGGCAGCACCCCGCTGTTGTATCTGCATAATCTTCCTACTCTTCTCAATAAAAAAGCTCTCTAACACTGAAATAACTTTTCAAATCGGACCAGTAGGTGTCGAGATAAGCGCGAACAATAAGCAACTCTTCAGGTTTATAAAATTGCTGTTAATTAATCGCATACAAATCTGACAATATAATTTTAGGTAATTTAAGAATAGTGTGTCAGTGAAAAGGACCGATACAGCCTTGCTGTAATGAAAGTGTACTGTGAAAACATAAATATATTTAAAATAATTCAATAGAAATTAAACGAATTTGGGTTTTTGGGTCAGTTACCTCATTACAAGTAATTAAAACCGCGTTTTTAATAAACAATTCATAAATTATTCGTGTATAATTCATGTAAACATGTAAAAATGAGAAAACATATTGTATTAATGAGATATATTTTTACTACTGCAGAGGTCAGATGGGTTAGAAGTACATTCCGATCACCTACCTAATGGGAGGAAGACTTTTAAATAAAACGGATTGTTATGCGGATATGTTGCCTTTTTCCTTTCTCTCCGCCAACAGTCAATACGCGTTTGGCTTGAGCATAGAGCGGAAACTTTTTTAGAAGTGGCAATAATTTAGGAATCATTTAAACTGAGAATAAATTATTTATATATATGGGGGCACACATTGTGTATCATTCCCTTGAGATTGTATATTCAAAATGTGTGTGTTAGCCAGAGATTGTGATGATACTAATCTCATGTCATTTATAATAATTAACCTTACCTACACATGTGACCTCCAGCTTAAGACAACGATAAAATATCGTATTGAAATATGCTCATGAAAGAAGACTACACGTCAATCTGAATTGTATATTGCCGACAGGTCCTTTGACACAAACCGAGCTAGATCATGATCTTATCCTAAGGTCCTAAGGTTCACGTCAGCGTCGAGGTAGTTTTAGCTGCCGCGCGCGAGGTTCTGACGTCTGATTCGAGGGAGGAGGGACATCACGGTCCCTCTGCCATGATAATAATAGCTTGGAATAATTTATAATATAAAAGTTAAAATAATATTATAAAAATTTTACATATATATATATATATATATATATAAGATTTTTATAATTGAATTATATAATACATGCATATAATATCTATGCACTGGGCGGATTTTCCCGTCATATGCACACCTTATCCGTACTGTGTTACCACTGCACCAGCTGGTCATCCGGGGAGGTACCTCTCGCTCTCATAACACTGCCGTAAAGTGGCACAGCATCGGCATAATTATACCTCCTTACAAAACTTGGGTTTATAATCTGTTCTAACTAGGACTGCTTACTGTGGCTTAATCAACTTGTGTGTCAATTGGGCTTCTCTTCGTTTCCTCAGCATCAGTTCAGGTACGAAACATGGTGATCATGTCTGATGATAAAATATCCTCAAAATAAAAGTAGACTAAACAATGTACGCAATGTTGCTTTGCTGTAGACGCAAGGTTAATCTAATTACTGTTTATTAATTCTGTGAGTTTTGTAATTGCTTGCGTGTGTTAATATGGCGTTGAGATTACTAATTCCGTACATTATCATTATGAGCCCTTATCGGTCCACTGCTGGGCATATGCCTCTTTCAACGAAAGCCAAGACGGCCGATCTCCTGCTACTATATTAGTATATATGCTGCCAAATGGTTGTACAAAGATTTCCATATAGTGACAGTTTAAATATTTTCGTGCTCATCAAAAAACCAGTGAATGAATGTAGCCTACAAACGATATGGGTTTTACCGAAATAATTTCGGTTTTTTTTAGAAAACTGGGAACATATGTGAATACTCAAGTTTTAAAATTAAGCATTCCAAATAGCGCTAAACAAATGAATTTGATAACTTTAACCACTGCCTTCATCACTCCAATTTTACGTTTATTCGCCGATTTTTCATTCAATAATGCCTTTATCAACCTCAACCGGGTCTCGAAACGGGTACACCTACGACTTGAAAAATTGCCAGATCAAAATTATGCAAACCAACAACAATGAACACATCCTTATAGACATCGCTTAATTTGAGCAGCATTATGTCCAATTGTTTGAGCGTGGATTCGGCTTCGAAAAAAAATGTAATCCTCTGATGGATGAAAATTACTTTGCAAACAACCAATAATGATAAAACTTGTCGATATTTATACAGAGACAGGACAAACGAAAGCAATCAAACACTTTCGTGCGGTTCTATAAATAATATAGAGAGCAAAACCGTGGTAAATAAAAGTTGTTCCAATCAGAAAGTAAATAGACGCGTTCGAGACCTGCACGCTTTCAACGGTGTGCTCCAAAACCTGTCCGGTGGAGCCGCAGTCCGCGGCCGCGCTATCACTGCACTATCACCGTAAACATGGAACCGGATTTGCTAACGTCATAGCAAAATAACTGTTTGGAACGATTTGTAATTATTTAATTAACGAAAGTGAATTAATTCTGATTACAACAATATTAATAATAGAACACCTCGTATCATCTACGATCATTATGATTCACTAGTGGGTCTCCCGTGAAACTTCGAGTTTATACAAAAGATTTTTGGATCATTTTTCTCCTCTTCAATTTTTTGTACATATCTGAGCTTAACCATTATTTTATGTGCAGGAATTGTCACACAACCACTGGGAACATTATCTTCTTATATCGGCCTACCTATACATATAGTTAAATTTCTTGTTTTATTTTCATCGTATTCATGGGAATGTTTTAATTTTATAAAGGTAGTATAGTTGATAGGTACTCGATACAGGAGAATATGCATTATATATAACTCAAATAAAATATATACCATTCCCACAAGTTTATTGATTTAAATGTATATAAAGCAAAATCACCTTCAACAGCCGGACCACCTCCACTGCTGGACACAGGCCGCCCCATAGAACGCCATAGGTCACGGCCACCAGCCACTTGCATTCAGCATGTCCCCGCCACCTTAACCTAGTCGTCAGTCCACCGGACTGGATACAGTCCATAGGAGGCAGTGCAACACTCCGTCTTCCGGTGCGGGACCGCCACTCTAGAATCTTCCTTCCCCAACGGTTATCGGTTCTGCGAGCAATGTGGCCTGCCTACTGCCACCTCAGCTTGCTGATTCTCTGAGCTATGTCCGTTAACACGGTTCTGATATATAAATATGACAAATATATTCGTTCAGTTATATTCTTCGATTTCTAAAATTATATGGCATCTATTTTAACTATCAACTGGTATAAAATGATGACTATTGCCATAATACACATTGCGATGTGCGATAAAGAAAATCATTTCATCACCGCACGATTTAACACTCGTACTTGTATAATTGTTGTGAAGTAAACAAAACATCGGAAAAGTATTATTTCAAATAAGCTTACACCTAATCCATTTAAGGAAGTTTTATCGTAATGAAATTTAGCACTCAAGCGTTCAGCGTACCTTTCTTTATAATCACATTAATGTTAACAAATCTGTGACGCAACGGAAGCGTAAAGAATTAAAACTTTAATGTGTTTTATATGGCAGCTGACCTCGAGGCCATCCGTATGTAATGGATGACAAGGCCGAATATATTTATGTAAACATAACTGTTGTGACACTACTGATTTGTGACTATTGAATTATCATTTGCGATAGCAAAAAGCAAGGAATATTTACACAACTATTTGGTCAGTAAAATTGTATCATCATTTGAGAGCTGACGCTCTTATCGGTCCACTGCTGGACAGAGGCCTCCTTCAGTGAACGCCAAGACGTCCGATCTCCTGCTACTCGCACCCATAAAATTGTATCATCACCATCATCATGATAAAAAAAAAGTATATTGCTACTAAATCCAATCAATCCAATCAATGCAAGTTGTATTGCTATCAAATTTGCTGTTGCAAATTGCAATAAACTTTTATCACATTTGCCGATAAATTAAGACACTACAATCCTTAGTGGTATTTATTCATGTTACTTTGCGATCAAAAATAAGCTACTTTGAATTACTTATCAGGATTTTCGTTAATTACATTTTAAACGTAATAAAATAATTGTAAGTTTAGTAACACGTTGGGGTCCTACTAATGTTACAAATGCGAAATTTTAAAAAGAGACCAAGAAACGTTCCTTTGTAATTGTTTCACGCGAAAACTGCTCAACAGATTTAGATGAAATTTGGCACATATATAGATTATAACCTGGAATAATAATAAGAATACTTATCATTACTAATAAATAAATAGATGACAGGGAATAGATATGACACGGGTGAAATTGCGGGGCACGGCTAATGTAAATAAATATGTATGTTTCACTATTTTTAAAATTACTTTTGTTTTAAAGTAACTCGATGGGTTCACATACCGGATAAGGACGATCTTCCGCCGTATGAAAGATGACAAGAGTTTATCAAGCAAACCCACCGCTGGAAATTTGTCAAACAGCCCAGAGATCTTCCAACTTAACGACTATCATAATTGATCAATAATATATAAATTATTTCACTACCTTCCGGAGTACTTTAGCTACTTATAATGAAACACCACTTAAAATACTCACTTAGAGATGTCGCCACAAATATGGGTGGATCTTAATTAAACTGTTAGTTGAGGAGCAATAACGCGCACTTGTATTTGAACTAAACTTCATTTGGATTTGTCTTACAACATTTTTATTAAACTTTGAAGTTCTGTTGTTGAAGCTAATAAAGCCCAACACAGCTGAACCGGATTGCTACGGGTACTCGTCTCCTGACGAGACTTTTGGGATCGAAGAAGGGATCGACCCACTTCTGACCCGCAGATGGAAGAGACGCATCTCGACGAGTATTTGTAATAGCTAATTTTAACTATTATTATAATCACAAGGTTCGCAAAGACCCAGTCTTAATGTCTTGAATAACGCGAGGCCCATAAAGGACAAAAGGTGATCGTAAAAGTAAATAAACAACTTTGAAAATATAATAAAAGTGACTCTAGATATTAGTAAATATATAGAGGGCGAATTGACTATGTGGACACGTGTTATTATGTGTTGAAATTGTAGAGTGTGCTCGTCGATATTGCGTTGGTGGTATTAGCTGCGGTTTCTCTGCTTTCATTTGGAAGGTCTCAGCGGATTTGCTTAGAGCTTGCCGAATGAATTCGTAATAAGTCTGATTGATATTTCAAAATTATAACCTTTATGCAATATACATTACATAAATTGACATGTTGTACCTATTTTTTTTAAACAACTGTAAAGAAAGGAAAACGTTTTTATGTAACATAGGCATCATTAAATATAAATCTTTTTTTTTTTCCTATTAAAATGTTTTTTACATGTTAAAATTTACGCGTAATTTTAATTCATTTCTAAATTTTAACCTCATCCTACTAGCCCTTAAACTTGCAGTGTCCCTTAAGACTGTTGGTTATTTAAAAACATTACATTAATGTTACTGACTTTAATTGGGTCATTTCAGATCGTTAAAAGAATGTCAAAAAACATTCCGTGCAATAATTACCAAATGGATACATCTATTACACCAGCTAGTATTATGGTGAACATAGTTATTAATCTGTCCAATAATTTCACTTCAATGCTAGCAATGACTAAGCTCAGAAAAACATAAGTACTCTTTACGTGTTAGTTATTACACTGACCTAATACAATTACGCATGGACATTATTGTAATCTAATTTATGATAATCAATTCATTTCTGTAATTCATGCTAAAAATCCAAGTTTGAGTAATGTATATTTTGTAATTTGTCATAAATGTATAACAATAAAAATTACAAAATCAAAGAAGAAATTAATACTACAAAAAGTGCCTTGCAGAGAACAAACGCAATATAAAATAATAAAACAAAGACGGCGCAGACAAAAGATTTCAACGAGCATAATATAGAGCGCGCATAAAGATGATATCTTTTATGCGGTAAAGATACATTATTTATGTTATTCACCGCCGACTTTGATAAAGTGCCTCTATATGCAAAGCCTGTATACATATGTCTCACAGCAGCTCGCCTTTCTCCGAATCCGCATGTTAACATGACCGACTAAACAACTACACAGGCGTTTCTATTTTATGTCAATCGCTCCGTCAGTGGACGTACGCTTATATCCCATTGTCACATGCCTTGTTTAATCAATATACAAATCGATGGGACTTCGTTGCTAACTTGTAACATAACGACTCTACCTCAGGTAGAGAATTTATTTACAGTTTTATTTCTTTGTTATGTTTATGTCATACCTGAGAGGGACTGGTTGAAAGGGAAACCGATGTACCGGTGGATGTGCCGCGACTATTGGCGCTGGTGCTGGCGGCACTGCCGGCACAGGGTGCACCTGCGGAGGGAGCGTGCTGTAGGGTGGCGGCGGCACGCTCTCCGGCTCCGGCGCGCGCGGCCGGGCTCGCCGGGTTCGGCGGCGCCGGGCCGGCTCCTCCGTCTGGCACTCCGCAGTCGCTACACTCCGCTCTCGCTCCTGCACACTGTTCACGACCACGGACGCACTCGCGGCATCCGGCACTTGCACTATGTTCACATTGCACACATTCTGTCGGCTCGGCTCGCCGGGCACGCGCACTGAGACCGAGTCCGACTTGCGCAGCGGGGCAGGCGCCGGCACAGGCAGCCGCATCTCGATAGTCCCACAGTATGACGCGCGCGCATGTCGACCGCCGCTCGGCGACTGAGGCGCGCGCGCCGTGTCCCCCGGCGCGGGGCGCACGCTCGCGAGCGCTCCATCGGTCCGCGAGCGCGCGAGGGGCGGCGAGCGACAATCGTACGGCTGCCACAGTAGCGAGGATAGAGCCTCGGCCGCAGACAGCGGCGCGCTCATCTCGGCACGGCACCCCGAGGCCGCGCCGCCGCTGTCACCCGCCACCCACCACCACCTGCACCACAACAGAACTCCATCAGACACTTACTTGACATTAAAATATAGGTATTTATTACGAACATAATTGTTAACCATCCAAAATTATATTCGACTATTAATTAAAGACTTCGACTTCCTAACTGCTCTTAGTTCAGATGTTACACGGAGAAGACATAACAGGTAAAATAAGGAAACGTAGCCGACCTGTTTTTCGTGATTTCTATTAAGAGGCATAAAAGAAAGATTGAGTAAGAAATCTTACCGTATATAAACATCGATACGAGTGTATTGTAGCGTTTGTTGAAGTTTTACGTCACTTCACAGCATTTTGGAAGATGTTACAATTAACGGAAAATGTCATGCCGAAAGTAAATCCTGTCATTTATAACAATGAGTAACGTGGTTGGGTACTGCGCGTGAACTGCCTACGGTGGGTCCCTCTTTCGACTATAAGCCTAATCCAGTCGGGTGACGTGCATGCATATCATACTTTCCACAGCATAATTTCGGGCTCGAAAAAAAACTATAAAGGTTTGTTTTATTTATCATTTCTTATATCGTTTTAGTTGCTGTTTATTTGTGCCAACGTTTTCAAGAAATTAATGAAGCTTAAAGAAAGAGATAGCCTGAAAAACATGTTTTTTAATTACTCAAGTGAATATTTAAGTGAATGCTTGAAACTGCAAATGCTCTAATATTTGCTGGGCAAGAAGTGTAAAAGATATTTAAATAGACTAGAATAACTCGTGTAAAATATGTCTATAATTTGTAAGCAGATATTATGCAGGCATAAACGTGAAATCAAATAAGACCTACGCCCCAGCTGCTTTGAAGCCACACTTCAGTGCTTTCTTTGATTATGCAACGCCCATTCGCCTGACTTAACGCCCATTTCGCTTCCACTCTAATCTTTTGTTAACCACTCGTCTCGGTTTTCTTTCATGTCCCTTATTTGCACCACAACATGGATATTTCATTGGAACAATCGTGTTTTCGCCATTACACCAAAAATCGATATTTGAAATTCTCCGAGCAAATAAATTAAAATATCTACAATGTTGTAGAGGAATAACGTGTTTTTTACGGACCTGAACTTGTACCGTAGACGCGAAGGAAACCTAACACAACTACATCGGATTGCAAAGAGGGCCCGTTGGGTGACGAGATTTAGGATTAAAAGGAGGACCGACCCCCCGACCCCTCTCTCCTGCAGATGGGAGATATGCATCACGCTGTGAGAATGTACATAATGGCTAACTTAATAATTATTTTCATGGCCACAGGAGAAGCGTCAACGAGTCCCTCCTCCCCGGACTCTGATGTCGGGAGCAGCTCGCGCGCGGTAGGT
Organism: Eumaeus atala; assembly: GCA_017140195.1. NCBI lineage: Eukaryota > Metazoa > Arthropoda > Insecta > Lepidoptera > Lycaenidae > Eumaeus > Eumaeus atala. Next base: position 520,973 of record JAFELO010000010.1, on the reverse strand, counting down.
AGAAATAGCCTCGTTATTTATACATTTGGTTAGTTAGTTATACGTTTAGTTATACATTTGTGTAATAGACTTGATCATAACAAGTTCCGAGTAGAGTCGGTCTCTTGAGAGACTAACTAAGAAATTGTCATGTTCTCTACACAAGGATTGTCAGACACCACAGGACAATCTCACCATCTCTGGTACAGTGCAATGGGGTGAGGCTTCCATTCTTGCCTCTTGCACTATGCGCAAAAGCGCCTCTTCCTAATGCTCTTTACTTCCCTCCTTCTATAAGAGGGGTACAAAGAGCGCCTCTACCTCCTGCTCTTTTTTCCCCTCCTCTTATAAGAGGGTGACAATGAGCAGCCCCGTTGGTTCAATTCGCTTCGCCTGGGTTAACCCCAGGTTACTGAGCTCCACCGCCACGACACCGCCTGAACCATGGGAATACGAAGCATCTAACCTCGATTTGTGTACCTTCGTCCGAGATGATGCAAATCATATAGTAACATGTTTACGACCAAATTGTTTATAAAAAACAACATCTGACAGTGTGAACCCTGTACACTTTCTCCAAGGCCGTGGCGCCTGTGCCCCGCCATTAAAACCACTGTGCCGACGGATGCTGTTATATCATAGGCTATTGCGGTGAGCTCCGTACATATAACTTTCATTTATATCAGTTTTGTTTATCGAAATTCAAGACAGTCGTAAAATCATTTCCTTTATTAACATTTCAAAGCTTCTTTAGTTTATTACAATATTGTCTTCGACAGGTTTTCCCCGCTCGTTATCACTTGTACACCTGTTACACATGAGTCGAACGCTAGAGTTTAAGGCCAAGCTTGGTAATAATATTGATTGACCTTCGACGAGGTGAGATAAGATAAAAATATTTCATTCAAAATGACATTCTTACAAAGCTCTTGATGGGTGTCAAAATTCTACCACTGGATCAATATTAGTGCCAAAACCGGCGAAGCAAACTCAGCGGAATTTCAAATATATGACCTAGATATGTCAATTGCTTTTGAAATTATCACCCCTGAAGTTTTTTTATAGAATAGGGGGGTAAACGAGCAATCCGAGCCTTTCTACGACTACCGACGCCCATGAACATCCACTTAATTACAATGCCGGTGCGTTTCCCTCCTTACTCCACCCACCAATGGGCCACCGGCTACTCACAAACCGCACGAAACGCGACACTGAAGATGTCACTTTAGGGCAGTATTATGTGAGCGAGAGGTACCTCCCCGGTCGTGCCGGCACAATCCCGTTGCATAAGAGGATGTAGTGTCGTGCATTATGCACCTCCCCCATGCAGCATGGCACTACCTCTTCCTAAAGTAAGTAAGTTCCTAAAGAAGTAAAAAATAATTCAGGTAACATATGTAGCAATGATTTACAACTGCGTTGTCTATATGTGGCCCCTTTGTGACATAAATCCTGGGTACGGTCAAGTGATTGCGTCTGTGTGGGTTCAAATCCAGCCAAGGTTAATGAATATGAGCGATGAATATTCAATTAATATCCGCTTCTGGGTCAGCGGTCATTGATAAATATTCATAAATGAATAAATTCAGAAATATCTACTCGCCTGAGCACTACTCAAGTGAAATTGATAAGAAACCTGTGACCTTTAATTGTTTAACAAAATCATCCAGAGATCCTCTAGATTAAATTCATTTATCAGAATTTATTCAGCTCAATAGGACTCCTCCATGAGCAACTATTCATGTTCCAAATAGCCGCTGGCGAATTTCACCTTCGGCCTGAAGGGATCAGGAGTAGGGCGGCATGATTTAAGGGATGGTAACATTTTGGAAACGTTAACAATTCAATAGAATGATAATGGTTTACCTATACGAGTCAAAAAAGAGCATAACATTAAATAGGGCCGCATCGAGCGGCGTAAGAAGGCCAACCGTTCAAGGTGGTAGGCAATGACGAAAGGGTGGTAACGTCATAGAGAAACAGAAATCATCGAGTCTACCTATGTCCAATTTAAAGAAAATCAAACATCGCTTACCAATACATAATCATCTACTTTCCAATCTCACATGATACCGCCGTAAAGTAGCATCTTCAGTGTCGCGTTCCGGGTGGTTTGTGAGTGGGCCGGTGGCCCATGGGGGCGGGAACGAGGTAGTCATAAAAAGGCTCCGATTTGCTCCCCTATTCGATAAAAAAATATAGACTTGATATAGAAAAGGCTTCCTGACATACATCTCTCTCTCTCTCTCTCTCTTCAGCCGACGTCAGTACACTGCTGGACATTGGCTTCTCCCAAGGCGCGTTACAAATGACGTTTAAAAATGTATATATAAAATTGTTACAAGCAAGCTTCTTGCAAATATTTGTTACTTTAGAAAGAAGGAAGCAATTTATGTTCAGCTCATAACAGAGCGACCGCGTCACGCGTCACGCTTTCACCGAAGGTCAGCTGCTGTGACCGAGAGTTCACAGTCGTTCAACGTCACATCCAAACTTCACTCACTACGATAATATTAATCTGTGGCCTTATCACACCAAGTCTTGTCATGTACTGAGTTACCGCAGGCCCGGGTTACTGGACGCACGCATCTCGGGCCTGGAGACTGTGCCAGCGATCAATCCCGCCAAAGGAGACGAGGGAGGGACCCAATTCTCGGGAGTGCCCGGCCCTTCCTCGAAGTATAAAGAGGAAGGGTAAAGAGCCAGAGTGTACGGCGTCTGGTCCCTCCACATCGAAGGCAGTTGCCCCTCCACCAGAGAGGCCGGCGAAGAACCAGGTGAAACCGGTGGGTTTTGCGCCGCCGGCTAAGAAGAAGTAGACGTCGATGCCGAAGCTGACGCTCTCCCACTCCTCGGCCGTGATAGTCAAATTACGGCCAGAGGCAGTGACCAAGGGGGCGACATATGCTTCGGCGCTGCTGAAGGCAGGGGCCCGAGTGGACCTCCAGGAGCTGGGCATCGGACCGCTCCGGATTAGCTAGTCGGCAACCGGGGCGCGGCTAGTAGAGCTGCCGGGATGAACGAACGGCGAGAAAGCCGATTTGCTCACCGTTCGTCTGAAGGAGGCACTGGACGAAGAGGCGGAAGTGCTTAGGCCCGAGAAGAAGGCGGATATAAGGCTCTCGGGCCTGAGTGACGCAGTCACCGCAGATCGGCTTGCGACCACGGTGGATATGGATGGGGACTGCTTCGTTCCCTTCGGCCGACTTCTTCCGCGCCTCCTCAAAGTCTGTAGCCTGTAGGCGCGGAACTCTACCCGCTAGTTGCCCAGTTCCCGCTGCAACCGCGCGTTGTAGGCCTTCAGCCGCCTCACCTCCACATCTTCCGTGCGGACCACCAGGGACTCCATAATCTCCCTAATGGACCCCGCAGCCCTCCTTATCTTCGACGCATACCCGCCCTTTAAATTGGTCGACTTCCCTGTCAGATCCAATATGAGGTCCAAATTGGCCTCCGCAGCTACCATCACATCACCAGCCGCACACCTCTCCACATCCTCCAATATGACCGGTACACCGGCCTGGTTTCTTCCCACTTCCTTCTCTTTTAAGAACGCCCCCTTTCGCAGGACACCCTCAAAATCTTTCTCCCACTGGCAATGCGCTCCTTTAGTGCCGCCCTGGCTCCCGCCAACGTGTGCGGCGTGCCAACGTGTCCGTATAAAGGCGCTTGCGCCCTAATTCCGCCTCCGACAATGACACTAGTGAGGAAAAGTCCTCCAATATCCTTTGCAATGTAGAAATTTCCATATCTCTTATATATGCAAAATTTTGTAAGGAAATGAAGCATTTCAGTATGTCGCAGTTAAACATATTTCGTAGTACATTTCATAATGTCTGTTCTAACTTAGGCAATTTGATGCTATAGATAGGCATCGAGACAAATTCTAGAAACACTTTCTAATTATTTTAATCCGCTCGATATGTTGAAATTGGTCAATGCAATTTTACACCCAAGGTGGTTTATATGATGTATAAAGCTCTAACTACTCTCGCTCATATAATACCGCCGTAAAGTGACATCTTCAGTGTCGCGTTTCGTGCTCTTTGTGAGTAGCCAGTGGCCGATTGGGGGGGGAGGTGGAGGAAATGATATGGATGGATGTTCATGGGCATCGGTAATCGTAAAAATGCTCCAATTGCTCGTTTGCCCCTATTCTAAAAACTATACACCGCGTAAACTTATCCTCATTTACAAAAAGACAAGTTATACGGTTTCATATTCAACTGTCATTTTAAAGCATCCGTGATTGTACATAAACATATTTTTGAGAATGACAACCTAACACGTATGATTTTAAGTCGACTTTACAATGCAGATTCTGACGAGATGTGCATAATTTAAACATATTTTCCTCGAAATGTCAATCTTACGAGCATGAGTTCAATTTGTTTTTACAAAACGCATAATTTGACAGTTGCACATCAATTATGTAAGGTTATGAGATGCTCACTGTATGTATTGGTAGTTTTCTTAATCTCGGGGATGTGCCTAAAATGAAGCATAAACGTACAGAGCAATTTTGGATACTGAAAAACATACGCCCACAAGTGTAAGATTGTCAATATGTATGGTTTGTCGAGCTTATCGTATATCAAACGTCACGTGGGTACGCTCATACGGTAACTGTCATTTTGAAGCAGCATCATGCGAGCGAATGGTACCTCCCCAGTCGTCCGGCATTTTTTTTTTGTTATAGCATAAGGGTGCCAAAGAGTAATCGGAGCCTTTGATGACTACCGATACCCATGGACATTCGCATGATTGCTACGTAGATGCGTTGCCCTCCTATCATCCTCCCCTCCCCCAATAGGCCACCGGCTACTCATACCGCACGAGACGCGACGGCGACGCTGTCACTTTACGCCGGTATCAACTGAGTGAGAGGTATTTCCCCGGTCGTGCCAGAACAATTCCGTTGCAAAGGAGGATACACCATGCATTGCACAACCTAAACCCCTACGGGTAGCCCTTAGCCTTCAGCTTTAGGTGGCAGGACACCTACAGCGACAGACTGGCCCCGGCGAACGGGCCAGGCTTCTCCTCCATTAGAGATTGTCCGTCTGCCTCTGCACCAGTCCCATCGATGCCGTGTCTCAACGGACCGGGTACCCATTCCGGCCCAGATACGGGGGCACTACAATTGCTGGAGGCGTAAGATATAGCGCCTCCTTCGCACGCACTCCCCTCACCTTTCGAATCGCACGCTGACACAGGTGCGTCATCCGAAAATCCGTCATGCGAAAGGTGAGGGGTTTGCGCTTTCGGAGCATCCACCGCTCAAGGACCAGGTACGAGGCAGCCGTTACGCCCGTACCATACGGCAGCCGCGCCAGGTTCTCCCCCCACCTCCACATTAGTGCCTCCTGCCCTATCCTGCGGACCCGCTGATGCCCATTTTGCGTGGTGTTCTCACCAGGACCCCTCTTATCTGAGACATAGCTGCAACCCGCGAAACCCTAAGGTATACCGAATCGATCCCACTGCGATGACCCTCTGCGCAGAGCATCTTGAATCATTGAGATCTTTGTACCGCTCTTAAAAGAAGAGGGGACGAAATAGCAGGAGGAGAGGAAGAAAATCGCCGTGTGGTGTGGGACAACCTCATCTGTGGAGGTGGCGTCGGTCCCCTAGGAGGCTGGCTAGTGATCGAGGTGTCCTGATGTTTTATTGTTCCGGGACACCTTACCAAGGGCGGCACCGATGGCGCTCGCTGTTGTTTTTGTGGATATTCGACACTACAATGAGCCGCGAGAAAGTTCTGTGTGACATCGTATAACATGTATTTTTACAAATAAATGTAAGTAATGTACATTTTTACGAGCAGTATCTATGTCTATTTACCATCATATTTAAAGTGTTAATCAGTTTAGCTATCAAATATACATTCATCATTAAAAGCGTAATTTACATTCACATAAAAGTTACTCGTATATTCCGACTACAATTCCCCGTTCGTACAATGCTCGGAAACAGTTTATTCTGTACATAAAGTTGGTAGTAACTTTATGTATGGCACAACAAAAACCGTTGATTACTCATACAAAGTATAATTAACACATTTATAATGTCCAGGGACTGGCGGCGGGAATAGAAAAGTATGTGATTACATTTTTTATTCAGTTGACGTTCGAATAATAAGTGAACTAAAAAAAATGTGAACAACATTATATTTTTTAGGGTTCCGTGTCTTAAAAAACAATTAACTCTTATAGGATCCCTTTGTTGTCTGTCTGTCTATCCGTCTGAATGTCTGTCAGAACCATGCATCGACAATAGAAAAATAAGTAGAAATACATTTGTTGTCTGTTTCACAACACCGCAGACAAAGTGAACATATAGAAAATAAACAAGAAAAATCAAATGCAGTAGGTACTTAGGTATTATTAATTGTTATCTGTACAGCAAAGCGGTGTGAGGAGCGTAGAATGGGACGTCACTCGACACACGAACGAGAATTTAGACACGCATACAAATGGCCGTATCTTTTGATCTTATTGACTTAGAAGTACGATTTTTCAGAGTTTTTAAACGTTTTTTGCACTTTTCAAATCTTAATATTTGTAGTAAATTTCAGCTGGATTCTTACGTGCGTTTCCGAGGTACCTAAAAAGTCTTAAGAGATGTGCTAATGGGGAGACGGACGGACTTTAAAGGAATACGTTACTCTTATCTCCTGTTGGTATGGAAACGTCGCTGTGCGAGTCCGACTCGCCTCGGTCGGTTTTTTTTTATTGTCGTGTTTACCTTTTAAAGAATTTGTTCTTTTTTATTTTGTCTCATATCAAATATACTCTGAAGGAATATTTTAGTACATATTATTTTCTGATGGCATGATATCGTGAACTCACCTTAGGACCGTCCTAGTCCTTACCTTAGGATAGACCTGGATGCACAGGAGGACTAATTTATCATCATGAATAGTTTGTTTTATAATTTATTTATTTTCCAATTTCTAATTGCAGTCCGAAATCGTGAAGTTTGCTCTGTATAACCTTGTGTTTCGGTGAGCACGTTAATCTATCTTGCGCCTAATTCTATCCGGTCGTGAAGAACTGCCATCACAATGGAATAGATGAATAGTATAAAGAGTCCACGTGTATCTTCCCTTCGACGACCTGCTGGCTCAGTTAGTAGCGTAGAGGTCAGTCCGCGTGTTATGCCAGTGGTCGCGGGTTGGAACCCGGCGTAAGTCATGGATGTTCATACATGTATGTATATAATAGAAATCTTAAATATATAACATTTCTTAAATTTATAATAATATGTAGTGCCTGTAACACAAGTCATTACGGTACTTAACACAGGACTAGGCCAACGTGGTGCGATGAGTCCACAGATATTACAATTGATAATTAGTATGTTACAATTGATAATGAGTATATTACAATTGATAATGAGTATATTACAATTGATAATGAGTATATTACAATTGATTTTGGTATATCTGCGCACACTTGTGCAACATAATGTGTCCTGAGTGGCTAGGTAGTTTATATAGAGATGGTCGCTACATTGTTATGCCACGTATGCTTTAAAAGTGAGAAAACTTCAAAAATGTACCCACAGTTCTATTTTTAAAAACACAAGAAACCCCAGTATCGCAGTAACGTTGAGAACGCTCTAGTGTAAATAAACAGTTCACAAACTCGGTGCAACTTTTGAAATACTTTCTTAAAAGCGGGCCGGTTGTTCGCAGTTGGAACAATAGCATCGCCACCGGAACTTGGCGAAAACGAAAGTGTGACCGGCTGTTTATTATAAACTTGTTACATTAGCATACGACATTGGGCACTTATTGACGGCGCGTTAACAGCGCTCATCACGGGAAAGTTTTGCGTTTTGCTAAACCTACGATCCCACAGGAGTAGAGGCATTGCGTGTGTATCGCCAGTAAACAACACCGGTACAACGTCACCATGATATTTTATATTAATCTTTGTGATCATTATGTCATCGTCATCATCACAGCCATCATCGTCATCATCACAGCCATCATCGTCATCATCACAGCCATCATCGTCATCATCACAGCCATCATCGTCATAATCACAGCCATCATCGTCATCATCACAGCCATCATCGTCATCATCACAGCCATCATCGTCATCATCACAGCCATCATCGTCATCATATACTGTAAATTCACTTTAGGGCGGTGTCGTCGTCGGAGTGATTATCTTCATCGACGTCATCTTAATAATCATGATCAACAACACCATCGTCATAATGTTGTTGTTGCGGATGTTAACGGGCATCAGTAGTCGACGAAAGTCTC
>JAFELO010000010.1:488071-508477 GCA_017140195.1 Eumaeus atala | reverse complement strand
TCGGGCGCCCTTGGCAATTCCGGGCTGAGTGCCCATAAAGCTGGCAGCGGTGGCATTGCCCTGGTGCCCTCCGCTTGCTTGCCGGCTCAATGCGGAAACCCGTTGGGCCGAAGATCGTCCTTATGTTGTGTATTTCCTTGCTCCCAGGAGCAAGGGGCAGTATGACAAGTACCATGTTGTATGGCACATTTGCGGTGGTGGTATCCCCACTTTTTGTGTCACGGTACATCCGTTGTACCTCCAGCACGGGAATCTTCTGGTCCCTCAGGTCATCGAATATTCGCTCCTTGGGGAACTCCTTCGGGATTCCCTTTACTACGAAGCGTAGGAGGCGTTCATCCTCCAGAGCGTACGTATGATACGCGATATTTCTATCGCGCAGGAGGGCGGTCAAGCGGCGGTGTTCGCCGGACGACGCCGTGTTAATACGAATGCCCGTTCTGCAGGCACTCGCTGACACGTAATTGATGCACTAGTCATCAATTACTCTGGTGATGCTCATCCACGCGTTGTTGTCGTGGACGACGATGGGTGGGGGGCGCTTCTCCCTTCGGGACGTCTGCTCCTCCGTGGCCATGGCCTCTGGGTCCTCCCTCGGGAGGGATATTTTATTGTTGGAGGAGGGACCCGCGGCGGGGGCTCCGTGCGGCTTTTCAGCCGCCGCAGGTTTTGCCGCCTTTGCAGGCGGTGGGATGGGGACCGATTGGCCAGAGGTGTTTCCGCTTTCTGTGCGGAGCTTCCTCTTCCGGGGCTTCTTTGCCTTCTTCACTACCGTGAAGTCGGCGTCATCGCTTCCCGAGTCAGAGCTGGGGCTGTCGGTGCTTGACGCGATTGGAGTTGAAGAGTTTATCTCTGCATTCATCGCCTCATTGGAGTCAGGCGATGCATTGGTCTTTTTCGTAGGCACGGATTGCCTCCGGGAACTAGTTTTTTAGGAAGCTCAACAGCATGTTGAACTGCCTTTCAGCAGCCATTTCAGCGGGGGTACCTCTCGCTCACATAATACCGCCTTAAAATGGCACCCTCAGTGTCGCCTTTTGTGTCGTTTTTGCCTTGGCCCATTGGGTGGGGAGGGGGGTAAAGAAGAACAACGCATCGGCATAGAAATTATGTGGATCTTCTTGGGCGTCGCTTGTCTTAATAAGGCTCCAATTGCTCGGCCGCTTTTTTTAAAGAAAAACTTTAGCAGTGCGAACTGATGGTATAATATGAATGATGGTCATATGCCATCAGGTGATCCGAAAGATCGTTTATCACTCATACAATAATAACATGCCCGCTTGCCTCTTCATTAATAACAAGAATCATTGTGTATGACAGAACGGTAATGAATCAAGTCACACGTGTATTTTGTACGTGATTCGAAAACAAATTGAAGATTTAATATCTTCTTTGTGCAAGTTTAAGTGACTTAAAGAAAACTTTTATATACGGTGCGATATATCTGTACAATCTACAGATTCAAAACCACATATGAAGGAAAGAAATGTATGTCAAAATAGGATCGCCAGTGTTTTTTTTTTTTTTTTTTTTTGGAGTTTATTCCTTGAGAAATTATTACCAAATCACGCGGTATGGAACAAATGTGAGAAATAAAATTGTGTGAATCAGTGATCGAACGAGAGTAAAGCCAGGTCTTACGTTTATTACGCACCAATCGCTCGAGTTTACTCCATTCACATTTTGGAATGGACACACGCAGTTTTGTTACTTAATGGAGCAACGATACTGCCAGAATACCGCCGTATACTAAGACTTTTACTGTCACGTTTTTAGCGGTTGTGAGTAGCCTGTGGCCCATGGAGGGCAGGTGGAAAGGAGGGTAGTGCATATGGAAGTTATAGGTCAAACGACAACAAGTGGCTGTGACTGCTCGTATAACCCCGTATAATATTCAAAAAAAGCACTAGAATCTTTGGGCAATTGACTACCAACGCCCAAAAACATCGGTACTTACTAGAAATCTCATACAGATGTCCCTTACCGCGCCAATTGGCAATGCTTGGACTTTCAGAAATGCATCAAAACGTCACAACATAATTATCATTTCAGGTCAGTAATGAATAAACAGGATCCTCTCCGTTAGTGTCCCAATTTGAATGTCACACCGCAGGCTCCTACTAAAATCGCAATGTATGTGGCGCCTTTTAGAGTTCCATCTTATTACTGTTTCCAGATTATTCTATACGTATAGGAAGTCAGTAAGCTCCCATTCCGAGTCTCTTTGAGCCGAGTCGCCTCTCGGGATATACTTGTGTGTGTGGATTCGATTTGATTAAACGAACGTCTACAAATTAATATAGCGTATGTTCTCCAGTAGTTCGAAATGTGAACCGTTTAGGGTACTCTTAAGCGTTTAAGTTGATTAAAGGAGTTTTATTCTATATTACGTAAGAAGTGTTACGTTGCGTGGCAGCCGTATAGGGTCGGCAGGACCAGGAAGATACCTCACAACACAAAGGTACATAATGTGCAAGGATAAGGGCACATAATGATACATATAATACAAGATTTCCGTTTCGCCTTTGAAGGATCAACCCGTATCGTTCCGTTATCCCGTTCGTATGAAATACATTGATTTACAAAAATATAGATAAAATATATAAAAAGTACTAGGTGCGTTCCGTGTTTTCACCCACGAAAAATTTTAATTCCAATGATTAAAATTAAAATATTATATTATATGAATATTGATTATTATATATTATATTATTAAATGATATGAAATATTACAATTTTCGGAATTCTCATGTACACAATACTGCGGGTGTTAATTGGCGTCAGTAGCCACTAAATGGCTCCGATCGATTGCCCGATTAGAGGACAAAGTGTAACAGTTTCGGTGGAGCTTGACCATAGACACCTGAATCCGGCCGGCGCAGCCGGGGAGGACCTCTCATTCACATGATGCTTCTGCCACGTAACAGCAACGCTAACGCGTTTCGTCCAGTGTGTAAGTTCCGTTGGCCAACAAGAAGGGGAAAATGGAACGCGACACATCTGCAAAACAACTATGCAAATATTTATGAGAGTCGCCAGTCATCAAAATGTTTTTTTTTTGGTATGCCTGCTTATACGATAAAAAATTATGTAGGTGATTATGAAGAAATGAACACATAAGAAAACAATGCGAAGTTGAGGTTAGTTAATGGTGTGCTAATTACTTCGCCCTCGCCGTCGTAATTTTTCAGCTCGCGACGGAATGAATTTCCAATTAGTCTCAATTAGGACGTCCATTGTAAACTTTGTTCTCTGTAAATATGGAATCATATTTATCTCTAGTTCAAATTTACGGTAATATTTGACATTAAATCTTGTTAGCGGCTTTAGGCAGGGAAAAATATTCAGAGTTCGTGTTAGCGGACATGCTACGTAGCACGCGTGACAGCACGCAGGTCATGACATCTATGCGTAGCTGCGTATTGTATTTTCTTTCATTACCTAGGAATGCGAAGTCTCTCTTTGTGACTGGAATTCGCTTCACCTGCTCATTTGTCTTACTAAGCAGTGCAAGGGCTCATAATATTTTGTGCGTGCTAGAACTACAGATAATGTAATAATACACAAACTGGCAAACAAACGAACAAAATGGAAGAAATCGGCGACGGGGGCCAGGACCCAACAACATTTGTATCGTCAAAGTTGGCAATATTTTCGATTTCAAGTTTCAATACAATTTAATAGTCATTTATCACGTACCACGTGACGCTAACACGGGAACCGCAACGTATATGGATTGTAATCAATTCCGAAGTAATTGAATCCGGTCAGGCGGGCATGCATCATCCCAGATCCCGTTCGGTTGATGGTGCGTGCAATGTCTTGATGAAATAACCTATACCGAATGTATGTTGTGTTTCCAATGTTAATCTTGTAGATTAAGCTTCCTTTATATCGATGGCTTCTTATGACGGCTTAGTCCGGAAGTTTGAGAATTATATTTTAGGTTCTATGTGCAGAATCTATTTCTGAATTAGTTTCTTTCTTCATTACTTGAGGGTATTTTTTATTTTTATTTAAATGGTTTTCCCGTTCTCTTAAATTACTTAAATTTTTATAACTTTTTTATGTTATAGGGGGGCCAACGAGCAATGGACTCTTTAAACTACCTACCGACGCCCTTTCCTCCTCCCCTCCGCTACCGCCTGCCACTGTCACATGAAGGGAGTACGAAGTGAGCGAGAGGTACCCGGCCGTGCCGGCCCAATTTCGGTGCAATGCAGGATAGCATTATATTTTACTGTAAAACAAACTGTAGGATTCATCTCCATACAATTAAAATAGTATATTTAAATTAATTAAGAAGCTAACGAATGAAACAAGCAAGAACGAATGAAGCAACAATGAAACAGCATAACAATAGAAGTAAAGTGTAGTTACCTAAAATAAAATATTGATAAATGAATATCTACATCGAAGAATAATGTTATAAAGAAGAAACATATGGCTATTGTATGATTGTTTGTTGGTTTGTTTTATTGTTTGTTTACATTGCATAGGCTCCGAAACAACTGGGCCGATTAGAAAAATTCGTTTACCGTTAGAATCCTACAATATCGGTGATGAGTTTTTTAAAACGTTTGATCGTTGTGAAAACTTCGATAATGTAACTAAATTGTAAAATAAAAGCAAACCCTTATTTAGCTGATGAAATTATTGAATTTATAAGCCATATTTCGTTAAATATGCGAAGCCGGGACGGATTGCTTGTTTGCAATAAAATTATTTGGCGAACTGTGTAACAATACTAATTAATTAGTGAGGTTTAACAATTTCATTGGCCTATAATTAGCTCTCTGTGTTTCACAGTTTCAACCGATTAAAATCTATCTTAATTTTTTCGGGATAAAAAATATAATTTAGATTGTAACCTGAATGAGTCAAATATCGTCCAAACTTGTTATGCAACTTTTGCGTGAAAGAATAAAAAACACAAATAGAAACTTTCGCATTTATAATTTTGCCCAGCCCGAGCTCAACGGACTAATAAACTTTATGGAACACAAAAGAACCGTGATTCATTTACTTTAATACTCACCTGACCAAAACCCATAGTATTAAAGTAATAAATTCAATAAAAGTCAAGCCGTCTCCAACAAGCAAAGCCATCATCCACAGCCGGGGGTGCATAAATAATTTAGCCGGGCAATCCGCCGCTTGTTTGCATGCGGATTATCATATTAAACGGATATCAGCCCCGACCACCGCTGTCCGATACAAATGCAAACAATATCATACAACATTTATAAGGACGGGCTCGTCACTATCGCTGAAGACTCCGATATGGGGACGCCATTTGGCTTCTAAATGTTGAATTTAAATGACATGAATTACACATTTTGCAACAATTGCAGAACGTATTTAGTTGGAGTTATATTATATTTATGTAGCAATCGAATAGAAGCAGAATCCGTCCTCAATGAGAGGGACATTTTTTATATAAAACTACTTTTTGGAATTCTATCGAGGTTTATTTAATTATTTAACTAACCCGACATTTTAGAAGTTTTACAGCAACCATGGTCATGGGTGGACTAAAATGACATATTTCTAGATATCACAAATTGTTAAAAGTACCCGAAAAATCACAATTATTTAGTTGTTTCGATTGACGCAAGCGGAATTATCAAATATTGCTGTCAAGTACTTTTAGTAACTTGTGTCATCTCAGTCCACCCGTAACCATGGTAAATGGTTGATTTAAAGCTTCTAAAACGACAAGCTAAATAATTAAATAAACCGTTATTGAATCCGTACAAGTAGTTTTATTTTAATGAGTAACATTCGCGTAAACTTAAGACATCAATATGGGACATTATTAACATCCTTACCTTGTGATGTTTAGATACTTTTTGCCTCTTATCTGCTAAGCATTAATCAATCCTCGCCACCATCTCTCCGATTCCTGTGCAAACAATATCTTACAATATTTATAAGCACAATCTCGTCACTATCGCTGATGAGGCCGATACGGAGACGCCGTAATATATGTTATGACTATTTCATTTCCACATTGTAAATCTTTGTTGCTTTAAATAATAATTAATCGATTGCCATATTTTGTGAAATGATGCGTGGTTATGTCCGTGCGAAGCCGAGACGGACTGCTAGTTATAAACAATTTTATAGACGTCCTTAAATTGAATTATTAAACATTAGGCTACTTTTTAACTTACTTTGGAGCGGACTTTCTGGCAAAATATTTGACACGCGAAGCTATTTGTTTTGCAAACAATGAGATTCATGCGTTTCAGCGCGGAAGTTCAAAATAAAAATTTAAATGTGTAATTAAATAAAAAAATACGAATATGAAACTCGTATAATTTTTCTATTATGTTATTATGTGTCTTCTAGTTATTGTCTCTATTAGCGCTTCGTACAGACCATACTGAATAAAAAAATTACGATTTTTATTTTGTTTTACGTATTAGCTTTATTTACAAACTTTATTAAAAGGTACTATGATGCATTGCAGCCGAATTGTGACGGCACGACCGGGGAGGCACCTCTACTCACATTAAATTCCAGTACTGGATGTCGCATTTCGTGAGGTTTTTGAGTACCCAGTGGCCCATTAGAGGTGACGAGGAAAGGAGTACTGCGCACGGGAATAGAAATTATGAGAATGTCTAGTAGGCATTAGTTTCTTCAAAACGTTCCGGCTACTCGTTTGTCACGCTAAAATCTAGAAAAACTCAATACGAGTTTGACGCATACTGAATGAAGCCCAGTTTTTAGTGTAAGTACTATTTTTATAATAATAGAATAATATTAAAATCATTTTTTTTTAAGTTTATTAGCTTCTACCGGCAACTTGAATCATTTTGTATAATTGGACCTGCTTCATGCATATTTTAACAGTTGCACAACTTTTTATTTCANNNNTTATAGTGTCTTATATATGCAACTTATACTATAAACATTGTAATTAGAGTAAGCTGTCGCGATTTCTTAAGAAAACTTTCAGAAAATTACAAAATTGATCTAACGTTATAATTGCTATAATAAAATTTCAGGCGCTGGGAAAACTAATTTTCTATTGTTCTAGTACATTGCAGTACACAACTGTGTAGAATGTACTTTTGACTACGTATACTATATCTAAATCAAACGTCTAAATTGGTCAGAGCCAGCTGGAAAAGTTGTTCAGATTGAATTTCGCAGATTTACTGTCTACCTATTTCACTTTGGTGCGCAGTTTTTGCACCTGACAAGACTTACAAATTGTATTGACACTTTCCAACTGACCGAAGTTTCTAAGAAACCTGCCTTTGGATTTATAACTAACTGAAAACGTACATGGACTCGTAGTTGTGTTTTTTTTTTATACTTAATCACGTTCCAAAGCTTTTTTTTGCTACGATAATTTTTGCTCACTTTTTAACAAAATTGGTCAATCAATACGGATCGTCCTTTGTAAATGTTGATATAGTTCATTACAGTGACCGAAGTTTATTCAATGTATGATGCACTGTTACTGCTGCATTGCCGCTAACTCGGGCCAGCGACATGGTCGTCCATGATGTCGAATTTCACTTTCCTGCTCATAGGTACTCATATTCTTCTAGGAGCTGAAGGGTCTATTGGGGACGATGCCCGATGTGATTTTTATATTATAGGGGGACAAACGAGAAATCAAAATTTACGACTACCGACGCCCATGAACATCGGCATAATTACTATGCCGTTCTTTGCCGTGGTCATGAAAGGTACCTACAGTATATTCATAAAACCTGGTTGTGAGAATATCTGTGGGCGCCAATAGCCACTTGCCAGATTGTATTGTCAAATGATCACTGTACTGTCAATCTCAAAATCACGACTGCTTCAATCACAATAAATAGTGAGTGCGAAAGTGACGTAAGCAACCAAAATGCAGTAAAGCCATAGAGGTACACGGCGTTACCCTGAGCATTAATGCTCCACACGACTTCATTACACATATTTAGAAGTGTTACCGTTTTATAATTCGACAACAAGGCAT
Source organism: Eumaeus atala (assembly GCA_017140195.1). Classification (NCBI taxonomy): domain Eukaryota; kingdom Metazoa; phylum Arthropoda; class Insecta; order Lepidoptera; family Lycaenidae; genus Eumaeus; species Eumaeus atala. The sequence continues at coordinate 500,493 of JAFELO010000010.1, read as the reverse complement.
GCACGAAAAAGTTAGATATAGTAACGTTCCGAATGGAGCCGGAGTGTCATTACTACCTTACGGTTCCAGCAAACATCTTCAATACGAACCGCAGCTCGTGACCTGGCCATGTTGCAGCTCAGCATTTAACTCGCGCCAAACTTTGCCACTACTCGCTGGTCAAATTTCATTACAAGTACAGTTTGTGGAATTACTTTAACATTTAGTATTTGTGAATAGTCAAACTATTGGTATGAGTACTTTCGTTTATTCATTCGATTAAAATTTTAATTCCAAAATAAGTCACACAGCAAAGGTTATCGTCTTCATCACCACTACGGTTCGAGCCTTGTCGTGACAATGCAGCTCAGTATTCAGGGGTGAACCCAGGCAAAATCAATTAAACCTAGGTGGCTGCTCATCGTGTCCCTCTTAGCAGAAGAGGGGACTAAAGCGGAGTAGGAGGAGGCGCAGTTTGTACTCTTCTTTTCAAAATAGAAGACGCAGGAGCAACATGAGTCCGCAGCATGTATTGCGCTGTCCGAAAGTCGCAGTAGTTGTCCAGTGGTGCGATGCATCCCTGCTGTGGAGGAGGCGTTGGTCCCTTAGGGGACTGACTAGCCGTCGACGTGCTCTGATGATTTGTTGTTCCGGGGCAACTCACCGAAGCCGGCACGGATGGTACTCCTCGTGGTTGCCGGAGAACCAACACACCACTGGACCCTACCCAGGGTCGTCGAAGGCGCGTAAATACATTTCACCGGGTCAAAAAAGTTACAGTAACTTAAAACCGCCCAAAATTAACGATAAAACAAAAACATGAATATGGATCTTTAAGTAAAGTGTTTACTCACTTATCTCGCAGTGACAGCAACGCATTTGTCAAATGGCTGGTGTTGTGGTTATCTATATGCGTTGTATCACTTACCATCACGTGATCCAAATGTTCTGTAGCTAGCAAACGCCTGCCATGCGTACGTGACAAAAACCACGTGATCCAAATGTTCTGTAGCTAGCAAACGTAATCAACTAAAATAAATCAGAATTCATAAAAATCACCTTATAAGGTAAAAGTAACACTAGTTTCATATATTACATATATATTTAATTCATTAAATATCCACACGAGAACAAACTTTGTAAGTAAATCAAGCGCGATATAAATTCACGTATAACAATGGCAGTTGTCGGTATAATTTAGTTAATTTATTTCCATGTACTCGGAGACGCAAAAAGTTCCCTCGTTAAGCTAAGAGACAACTCTAGTAAATCACGGACAAAACTCTCGTATCTGCGAAGATTACTATCTCCGAATTACGGAGAGGGGTGAACAACCAATTCGAGTAATAAGACCAATCCAAGTAGAACAAGAACCTATTCAACTATCGTACTAATTTATTTGTCCTTTTTTGGGAGTTCCTTTGGAATTCGTTTGAACACATTTTGTTGTTACTTAATGTGTTTTAAAACAATTTTTTGTTACCGCCGCTTGTGAGCACCGCTGGAAAATTATTATAGTCCCTGATACCTTTTATTAAACAATTATTTATCGTGTTAAAACTCAAATTAAATTAACAACGAAGTTCCTTATTTGTTATATAAGTAAGTTTAAGTGTAAGAAAAAGAATGCTCGTCGCTATGCGCTGTTTTCTCGGACACCTATTACCAGATAATGTAACATCGATGACAAAAAAACATCATCAAATATCATAATTACAACACTACAAGCAAATACGAGTCTAGTCTGACTATGATCTCATCCTCGCCGGATATCGGCTACAGATGGTGATAAGTGCACTTGAGTCAGCGCAAGTGCAACTACTACTTCATTCTCCTATTCCAACGTGACAGCAATCCGACGCAACCGGAGAGATGTTATTGGAAATTCAATTGCTTTTTTATACTGAAACTATAATCCATGAAAATCTTTAAGAAATCCCTATGAATCTTGTTTGAGAGCTGGAGTATCTCGGTCACATTGTTACTGAGTTTGAGACCGGATATTAAACGGGTGAACGTTGTCCATTGTCGGTAATATGCTGACTCGTGTATTCACCAGTTATACGCAAGAGCTTATATTAAAGGATCTACCGACTTCACAATAACTAATTTTCACGATTTATATTCAAAGATGTAATGTATTTCTAAGGCTAATTAATCATTGTTTGAGTATGTCTTAGGTTCCTTTTTCGATTAGACCTAGGCGGACGAACGGCCCAATGGCAGGGATGGGGAAAGGATATCAACGCATCTGCATAAAAAATAAAGCCGTTATCTATGGGCTTCGATAATTTCGTTTGCCTCCTATACTAACATACTAGCTAAACAATGACCAATCCATGTGACTTCCGAAGCCTATCAATATCGACGCCTGCACCCCCTCTCTCCCATTGAGTCACAGGCTACTCAAAATCCGCCAAAACGCAAGCCATCACCTTAATGTTTAATTTGGCAAGGGGTTGACATGAGAATTAATATTTTGATATTGTGAAACATTTGAATGTTAAGATACTGTTCCATAATATTTCTTTAGGTTTATATAGTCGTTTTTTAACGGATTTCCCACCCGTCATGTCGGACTGCTGTTCCTTCGGAACAGGGAATTAAGAGAACAAAAAGTGACTTGTATTTGCGTACACTCTTGTACACTACATTATGTCCTGCGCAGTTGGCCTGTCACTGCGAAATAGTTGCCGCAGTCAAAATTACTAGGCGGCTAGGCGTACAGCAGCAGCACGTAGCGGTACGCAGCCAAGTATAGCGTCTACGTAGTGTACTATAACGGAACCCACTATGATTATTATTAGCGTGAACTACCTACGACATTGTCCACCGCACTCATCGAAAACCTAAGGTTTCTTCTTGACTAAATTCATATTTCGGTACAAAAGTCAAATTGACCGTATCACTGCCGACTCACCGTCACTACAAGGAGCTTCCAAGGAATTTATTTATTTTACTTTCATTACACATTTAACATTTGTTTGCGTTTCAAATTTGTGCTTGGTTTCCAAAGGGTTTCAAAGGTCTTATGAACTTAGTGAAACTAAAATGAATACTTAATCCTCCCCATCGCGTCGTTTAAGGCGGGTTCAAAGCCTTGGGCATATTATTATTTGCTAATAACTTTAATATCCCTTCAAAATTGTTTCCATAAAGAGCTATTTTAAACCTGTTTATACATAAGATTAAACTTTAACATATCTTAATTACAATACATAATTTAAGGGCAAGGTCCAACTTTAGTAGTCGTTTTTAACAAATCTAAGGCTAAGTATGGCAGGCTGAAAACTAAATGTATGTATTGACTTCTTTTTTGTTGACGTGAGGAAATGCACACGCCACCACCGACCCTGGGTAGAGTCCAGCGGCTTGTGCGGCTGGCAGCACATTTTAATGCCGAATACCCGCTAAAACCACCGCGAGTGCCATCAGTGCCGCCTTTTATGATGTCCAGGAACTATAAATCATCCCGATATCACGACGGCTAGTCAGTGCATTGTATCGTAGTATTTACAACAGCCAAGTTCGAGTAGGAGTCGCTGACAGGGAGTTACGTACCATGCTCAAACTAAATTTAAACTTAACTACTTAATTTGACCTCGCATACAAATCCTCAGCAGATCTGACAGTTTTATGTGGAAAGAAAGATATTATTCTTTCTAGATTTGAATATAACTGCCAGAGTAAAAAAATTGTTTTTGCGTAAAATACAATTAGTCGATTATTTCTCGTAAGATTGTCTGGCCAACATAGTAGCGAACTACAATACAGGTAACCGTCATAATTAGTCATAATCGGTTTACTAAATCTAAAAACGGTCTTCCAACACTCCCAATATTTTTGAAATAATAATACCCCGCACTATGGGAAGACGAAAATGCACATTTAGGGAAGATGAGAGAATATTATTTCCATGATTTTATTTTATCACTTTATCGGCGTGATTATCTTGTATATTCACGCCAAATTACAATTCTTAGTACCAACAATTTTAGAGCTAAACCGCGGATGGACGGGCGGACAGACGGAAATCACTAAGCTGTAAGGGTTCCTTGTTGAGGAACCTAAAAAAGGACTGAAAACATGAGTGAAGCACAAAAGGACTTTGGCAGATGCCGAATGTGATTAATTCCACGACACGAACTGATAGTAAATTCGTGCCAGCTTGAATGATTGTACACACATAATCAGCTCAATTCACTCGTTCAATGATTGAATAATTCAATTGAACGAGTTAAAATTATCCAAGTGAGTAGTAGCATTAATACGATGTAAGTAAGCGTAAACACGTATTTAAAGTGTTTTAGGGTACCGTGGCCAAATGGTAAAAAACGGAACCCTTATGATTTCGTCATGTCCTTCCGTTTTCTTTGGAGCTTATGGGTAAACCGCTACAAAATGATAAGATATGATTAAAAAAAATAATGTGAAAAAAAATGAATCACCCCTCAAGTTTTTGAAATACCGACGAGTGGAAAATTATAAATATTTTATAGTATTCGACCAAACCTTAAACAGTCAAAATTTATTTGTACTAAATTTGTGGTAGAGTTGATATGGGATTTTCTTTGCCGCTACGTAACACTCTATAGGCATGTTCGAGACGTTCTTGGCCGGATTTTTTCCCAAATTGCACCCATGACTCGTCTTATAAGAGATGTCATTGCCGTATAGTTTTGCGATCGGCACCTCGAGTGTGAGTTTTCGAACGATTTACTTTACTAGCACGTTTCCTTTTGTCTACCAAAGTGTTCTATACACTTTTTCGTCAGCACCTCTAGCGGATAATAAAACAACTAACACTGACTGTAAGTTTCCTATATCGTTTACGGTAACTTTTTAGTTAATGTTGAATGTAACATAACGTTAGTGTCAGCAGTATTTTGACATAAATGCGAGTGCCAGTTGCTATTTTATAGTTAAGTAATGAAATATACGCTAAGGCAGTAGTAGAGTTACTCCTTTGAAATTTGGACAATAAAACAACAGGGAAACACACTTCTGCTAGCTAATAGTTTATTATTCTACATGAACTAGAAAAGTGTTTCACAATATATGGCATGGAGCAGTGTATAATTACTTTCATTGGAAAAGAATCCGAGACTCCTTAAAAGCACTTTAGAGAATTGAAGTGAATCTGAATTTAGATATCACCTGCGCAAGGACCTTAAATAAAGCAACTTCGTACACATAATCACACCTTTAAAACCTTACTTTCCGTTTCATAAAGTAACCCAACATTTCAAATTGTGAGTTACTCGTTTCGTTTTCATTGTTTTTAAACTTGTACGAAACTTTGATATTGAAACGAAACCGAAACGAACGCGAAAATTATGCTACGGCCGACGGCATCATACTTAACGCAAAAGCCTAGGCGTCCCAAGTCATCGCTTTCTCATTTATTCTATATGCTGAAAGCGAAATAGCGATAGCCAATTCATAATAAGTATAATGCGCTTAAACTAAATTACACTCCGGACCCTCTGTGTGATATATGAATATTGACGTTTTAAGAATGATTGGGCTAACACAACTATACTACTATCAAAGTACTAAAAGAAAAAAAACGAAAAAAAAAGAGCAAATGAATAACTTTATAGCTGACATTTATGGAATTTACACTCGCGCCTGATATGTGTACTAGAGTTATTGAGTTGACTCGATTAACGCTATAGTTGCGTTTCGATGTTTTAAAAATCAAACTCACACTCGGGTACGGATCGCCGCTAATGAAGAATCTTCATCTCTCTCATACATTACATGAATTGTTTGTCCGGGTATATCGAGAGCCCAAATAGCTTGCGAGGCGGGAAGACATGAAATAGGGCGATGAATCTGCATTTTTAGCTGTGGATGCGAAAAGGGAAACGAGCAGTCGGAGTATTTTGATGCCTACTGACGCCAACTATATTCGCAAAATTAATATCCAGTCATGTCTACTTCATCCCCTCTAATGGGCCAACGGAAAATGACAAATCATTACATATTATGTGAGCCAGAAGTTCCTCGTCAATTATACCGGACAGTTACGGCTGTAATGTAGCCCAGCACTGCCTCGCAGCTGTCAATTATAATACGCGATTTTGTTATGTTTTAACACGAATGGAGTACGCACGAGAAGAGATAAAGAAAACATTTAACAAGTCATGAGGAAAATTACTGTCCTCGATGGGATTAAATTCCCTAGACTTTAAATGACTTTGTTCAATTTAAAATAAGTGATAAAGTTATAAGAATATAATTGCACGATATCAGCATCGAACCTAGACTCGCTCCTAAATTCAATCTTCTGCGCAACTGTGCTTGCTCTCCTGCAGAAAAACATTACAAAACTAATTTAAGAACACCATTCATCACCAATTCGTGTTTAATAACCTCGTTTTGAAATGCAAAATTAAGATCTCACCTCGCATTTTTTATGGTAATATCGCACAAAGTTTTTCTTTTTATTTTTTTCCCACTTTAATAACATGCAAAATAAAAGTCGGGTACGTCTGCTTAAATGGTCGGCCGGCCATTGCTACACAATCGTAAATCCGCCGCCATCGGAGGGGGTGGAAATGAAATGTCATTTCGTATTCTCCCTAGAAGACCGAACGAGCTTTAGCGCGCTTTATTTTCTACATGTTTTTTTTTATCAGCGCAAATTGTATTAAATTTTACAATACAAACAAATTCTACATTTCTGAGATATTCTTCGGATAATTTCGTTTGCGTTCATTGAGTAAATCTGTTTTGTTCCCAGTAAAACCTTTCAGTTGATTTTAATTAAGCACTCGAGAGTATCGCAAAGAATAATTAGAGATTGCTTTGAAATCAAAGGTTTGCAAATAAGCGTCGAGAATAAATATCTTAGTAAAATAAAATACAGCCAAAATAATGTTTATTCTAGGAAGATTAAATTTTCAGTTTTATTTTAAGATATCAAAGTCTTCAATCTCTCCAAAACTGCTGGACTGATTTTAATTACATTCCTCTCAGATATGTAGTGTATATTTTATTGACTGCGAATGATTACCATGATACTTTTACTCCCATGAACGTGGTGCTCGCTCATCAAGTAGTTTACACTCAACTAGCGATCCGTCCAGGCTTCGCCCGCGAATAATACAAATTAGGTTTCCACCTTTATAAATTATGAAACTTTATTTGGGAATCGTTCTACATAATGAAGAAAGCGTTATCAATATTTTATCATACAGACAGATGGTTATTGGAGGCATAGTTTTATGAAATGTATAAATAATTTGATGTAATTTAATACGCCATTTTGCGGTGGTGGTCGTATTTTAATTAGACTTTTTTTTCATAATTATACAAATGGATACGAATATACCTGCCCTATTTTAGGATATTGCTATATTTAATTACCTCTAAATTTCAATTAGTATGATGTTGTCTGTACTCGTACCCGTTTCAGATTTTTGGTATAATACCGTGGTCTTTATGTTAATTATTATAATATTATTCTAATTTAAAACTTTATTAGACCTAAAATCGATGATAAATTAGTCGAAGACGGTCGTCATTCATGTAATATTATCAATAAACTAGTTGAAGCAGTTTAAAAAGCATATCGTTTCCTCAAATTATAAACCTAAAAACCAATTTCGCTAGCACAAAATTGAGCAAAGTCCATTATACAAATTATTTACCAGTGCCTATGTTTTATGTAAATGCAATGTTTAAGTGTCAATAGCGCGTTAAGGAATATTATAGCACTAAATTTTATAGCGACTACTCGCGTTCTCACGCGAGTAGTCGCTATAAAGTTCTCCGATGCGGTCAGCACTGTTGCATGCTGCGAGTTCAGCAGCGGTCTCCAGGCCAGAGCTTAAGAGTTAGTGCTACGAGCACAGAGCATGCTTGAAACTAGTGAAATATACCGAATTCATATATCACTTTAGTAAAAGTGCGATGCCATATTGCGGAATCGAGCCGGTATGAACGTGGAGGCGCCTCTCGCTCACATGACACCGGCGTAAAGTGACATCTTCAGTGTCGCGTTTCGTGTGGTTTGTGAGTAACCGGAAGCCCATTGGGGGTGATGAAAAGGAGGACAACGCATCGTCATAGTAATTATGCTTATGTTCATGAATGCCGGCATTCGTAAAAAAAGCTCCTATTGCCCGTTTGTTCTTTTATACAATAAAAAAATATTATTACATACACATACGTAGTTTCAATTTGTGAAACATATTTTATTTTGTTTTTTTTTTTTTTGAAAACACACAGTGTTCAATTACAAAGCTAACTTACAAACAATGAGGAATTCGAAACACCAATAAGATGTTTCCGCATATTGAAACTAAAATGCTTGTTAACTTTTTAACGTGATCTTACAAATGATTAGATAATTTAAAAAAGAAACAGAAAAAATAAAGAACGGCAAAATAAGAAATATTAAGAAGTCGCAGCAAACCAACCTTTCGAAATGTTGTCCCTGAATGCATTAGGGGAGGAATGATATTTGAACGCACATACGCGTATTATTACTATAATTATTCCTAGTTTTTTTTTATGAAGCTTACCGCCATACGTTATGGTTTTAGAGTAAGGCGTTCTTAAATCGAAATAGGTCAATGTTATAAGTTGGACAAAGTTCTATATGAAGTTTCATTTTACTTGGTTCAGTCGTATCTGACTTTGACTCGTTCGGACATTGTGGCATTTTATAGATAGGGACACTTGTAATGATCTAGGTACATTTTCAATGTTCTGTTCATAATTCAACTAACACTTCCATTACTTCTGATATGATGGTTGCTATCAAGGAGATGTGGAATCCGGCAGAAATAGAACCAAGTGGTATATTTTTATAGTATAAGGGGGCAAACAATTTAAAATAATAAAAAAGATAAACAATTTTATGAATATCGCGGGATATCGTCCGTCCACATAATTATATATCGCAAGTCTACCGCACTGACAAGAAGAGCTTTGTTTTAGTATACCTTTTCATTATATAATATTTGACGCCCACGGACATCCTCATTATTGTCATGCAGAGGCGTTGCACTTCTATCTTCTCCTCCTTTGGGCCAGCGGCTACTCACTAATGTGTCATGTGAGCAGGAGGTACCTCCTCGTTCGGGCAGGTCCAATACGGCTGCAATACAACATAAAGTTTTCCTATAAATCGTACATAATTCAATCCCATCAATATTCGCTCCAATCTCCATATAGTTGACGTATACGCTCTGACATCATCTTTCGGTATCAGTTAGTTGTAAGCAAATACTAAACGCTTACTAAGTACCTAAACACTTAGCATTAACTAAATGAATACTTAGGGCTCACTAAGCTCTAACACAGCGTAAAGAAACAGAACAACCACCTTTTTACAACAATGATTAATGAATTCAAACTATCATTTAATAAATAACAATGAGACATAAGCTTCGTAATTTTCTGTGCCATTCTACCAATGAATCTTGAGAAACGCGATAAATTCAGTTAAAAAGAACAATAATAATGAATAACATTGGCGTAAACGTACGAAAGCAATATATGATACGTTATTACATTAAATGACAACTGAACTCATTAATCATCATTGTTGTGAAAAGATGTTCTTCTGTCACCTTACGCTGTGTAATAGCTTTGTGAGCCCTAATTAGTTAATGCTAAGTGTTTAGGTACTTAGTAAGCGTACGTATTTGACAACTAACTGATACCGAAAGGTGACGTCAGAGCGTATACAAATCATATGGAGACTGACGCAGACTTTGTGAGTAGCCGGTAGCCCTTTTTTATATTATTATTTTTGTCTACTTATTTTACTCTTAGTTTCGAACTATTATGTAAAAAAATATTAGTTCTAACCATTATTATTTTGTTCATTATTCGAAAAAACAAAAGTAAATTTTATGTAAAACAATTCCTCCCGCGCAAATAAATCTAATCGAGCGTAAAAAGGTTTGCAAAAACAAAGTACTTTGTCAGAATTGCGAAGTAAACACCGAAGAAATTTCGCCCTAAACTTAGTTTCCTGCAAATGAACTGTGAGCAGACTCAGATGTGCCATACGTTGTTCCTTTTGTAAATTATATCCAATTTGCTTTATTTTCCTTTTATTTTTCCAGTGTCCACTAGTTTTGTGTCATCGTTTAATATTTTCAAAGAATATTCTTGTGTCACATGTTCTGCAAGCACGAACGTGATGAGTATTTTTAAAGTAAAATATAAGCGTACATTTATTAAGAATTACTCTTAGTATTCCTGTTTACATTTTTAACTTATAAAATACTGATTTTGTGCTCGGTACACTGTTAAGTTCTCGAGATACCTATCAGACGGTACTGAATACTCTGTTCATTGTAAATATTTAGGTAACAGTAAAAATCTATGGAGTAACCGGAAAAAATACAAGTCTTTAGGTGAAACTTAGAGCTAGGTATGAAAAAAGGAATAAAAAGAATAAACGGACACCAAAAACGATCTAATTTAACTGTAATAACGGTTTTTTTTAATTGCTTTAAAACTCATAATTCTTACTTTAAAAAATACGCAACCGATTTTGATGAAATCTTCACTGTTCCCGAAGTTATACATACATTGACAAACATACATACATAAGATTTGGTATATTTGTCTGGAAGCCCTTATAGATTGACATATGTGAATATTTGGCAGTACTACATACCTACATACGTGTCGAATTGATAATCTCCTTTTTAAAGTCGGTTAAAAAGCTTGCTAGATAACTTATACCTATATTAAGAAATATCATATCGATACTATAGAGATTAGCACAAAGAACATAGTATTTTAAAAAACTTTGGAAATATCCTCTCGGATCAATATCATACGTCTCCTTCAAGTACGACACATAAACATGAACATATGTCATGACAACAGTTACATCCAAGCCATCATCTGGACAATTCTCTACTAGCTGTCTACATATATATTTATAAGAGGTAATGCCATGCCATATTGCACTGAACACATGAAATTGACCCGGCACGACTGGGGAGGTACATCACGCTCACATGATACCGATGGCCCATTAGAGGGGAGGAGAATAGGGGGACAACATAAAACTTATAACTACGAAGTTATAAAACGCATATTAGTTTAAAAAAAATAATTAAATAGTTTTTTTTGTCCTTGTGTAATGTTCTTCATAAGTGTTGAAGACTTGGATCAGGGCTTGGGATGGGACACTCGATTCACCATCATCATCATTATCAGCCCTTATCGGTCCACTGCTGGACGTAGGCCTCTTTCAATGAACGCCAAGACGACCGATCTCCTGCTACTTGCATCCATCTCGGACCGGCACGGAGATAAAGATATCGTCTTCCCACCTGGTGAACGTTCCACCAACACTTCGTTTTCCTAAACGCGGTCTCCACTCCAGAACCTTACTGTCCCATCTGCCATCTGTTCTTCGGAGTGTGTGACAAACCCATTGCCACTTTAGCGAACAGCGAAACACCCAACATATCACGTTCAATAGCCCACTACCGAAAACTTGCGGACCAGTCCTAAATTAAGACCCCATGTTTATGCCATTGTTCCTAACCAATCGATTAAGTGTCGCAACGTTTATTGAGGATGACGTCCATTGGCATAAACTAAACTTGTTGACGGATTGAAGCCCCTATAGATTTCGATAGAGGTTTCAATTAGTATATTCATTGCTTTGGAAGACACTCAAGGGCGTTTGTCCCGGTTTATCAAATGACTAGCACCAGCCCGCGGTTCGTTCGCCTAACTCTTGCCCTGTTAGTCGTAACGTCATGATGCGTTGCGTCTAGCCTTCCTCGATAAATGGACTATTCAACACAAAGTACATTTTAAATTTGGGCAAGGTGTTCCTCGGATTAGCGCGTACAAACAAACAAACAATTTCGTCAGCTTTGTTTTATTAGTATAGATTTTTTTTATATCATAAGAGTCAAAGGAGTAATCAGAGCCTTTTCACGACTACCGACGCCCATGGTCATTTGCATGATTGTTACGCCTTTTTTTGATTGTACCTCTTTCAAAAGGTAAATATGTACCAAGCTATTAAGTGATAACAAGAGTGTGATAATAAATTAATCACTGAACGGCACCGGCGCTGGTATACTTTTTAGTTTGATAAACTCCAATGTTAAGGAGACAAATGTAATTCTAGTGGCCCGCGTTGGGTATGTGGTAGTTTTTGTCAAGCCAAATACACAACTGTAACAAGGGGGTTCGTTTACAATAGGAGTAAAATAGCGGTAATTAACAGCAGTGTAATAAAATAATTACACGAGGAAGATATATATTCTTGTAGGACCTGGCGGTCCATTCTTCTATGTCCATTCGAAAATGAGTTTTCACAATCTGCGTTGTAATAAAATATCACGTTGAATATTAAAACGAATATAACAAACTTTAAATTGGTACGTGAAACGCCTTCGGCCTCTATCAAAGGCTTTTTTAATACATCGTGCCAATATCCT
>JAFELO010000010.1:456382-484921 GCA_017140195.1 Eumaeus atala | reverse complement strand
TATATATATATATATATGAATATATTTAAATAAGTAAACAGATACATAAATAAGCTAAGCTAAAAGAAGTCAGTTTTTCGGGGCGGTATTTATATGTATTAGAAGAAGTATTCGTCTATGAGATCTGCAGGTAGAATCGTCTAAGTTAACAAGTGAAAAACGAGAAAAATAGATAGGAGAGCAGGGATTAAAAGGAACATTAAAGAGGAAAGAAAGAATCCTATAGTTTACACGCAGACGTCAATACGTCTGCGTGTAAACCAATGTAGCCACTGCAATTCTCTGCGAGCCTGATACACATGGACACGTTTTTTTAGACCATAAACAAAGCGTAGTCAAGGATTCTGTAAGCGCTCTAATTTGTTCAAATTTTTTTCCTCAGTGTAAACACCAACATACACATATCTGCGTAATCAATGATCGGTTGGATTAGAGTCTGAGCAAGTGAGATCTTGGTTGAAAATGGGAAGAAGTATTGAAGAAATTTTAGACAGTGAATTGAGAAGTGAACCTTACGACTGATATCACTAATGTAGACATTCCACAAGAGATTAGATTCAAACGTTATTGTTGTTTTAATTAGACAGGAATGTTATTTTTATGTATTTTCATAAGAAAATTTATTGGATTCCCTCTGTGTCCTATAGGCGCAAGCCTATGGGGTACAGAGGGAAACCGAGGGTGAGTGACGGACTTATATCAAAAGAGAATAATCCAGTAGCGGTTTTTAGTCTAATTTGGGACACTATACTAGCCCAACGAGGCAATGAATAATATCCGATACTGAATCAGAGTTTTCGTGAATTTCGATACTTTGTCCTAATCAATTCTCGACGCTTTCCGTAGCTGATGCTTTCAAAGTCATAAACGTTTCATGAATAATAGGCACATTAATTTTGCGAGGCGCGGCCTCTTGTCGGTCACATGACCCCATATTAATTTACGTCTGGGAGGATGAAGGGGTAGATGTACGACTCAGTTTTGGTTAAGTTAGTTATTGATCCTTGCCCTTGTTTGCTTATTTCATGATCATCATCAGTCCTTACTTCATAGGTAACTTACCAACTCATTTCAACTCTTTTATAGTATTTAATTATTTTTAAACATCGTTAAGTTTAGTAATAATAAATACCTAATTTTAATGTATGTAATATACTTAGCCTTATCATAAATATTGTTACGAGAAAAAATATTACTGTTATAATGTGTTAATTTAAAATAATAATATAAAGCTTTGAAAATATTTTATTAGTTTAGTGGAAGTGGTCTCTATTATATGCAATACGCTATTAATGTTTTAGGGTTTCCAAGTTATCAAACCATATTCTGAAAGTTGACCAAAAACCATAGTCCAGCGGAAATGGAAAAGTAATAGTTTATAATACGTAACACCAAGTGGCCGTGGACCAGTCGGCCGTCTCAGGTTACGCTGGAGTTACGACCAACTGATCCAAACCCAGAATTGGGGAGAAAATGCGCAAGACGCTAGGTCTAGCGCTCTGGTTTCGGAGGCTAAGACTGACTTCAGGTTACGAAGCCAGAAAAGTTAGTTTATTAAATATCCAAAGCAAATGATAATTATCTTTATTGTATAATGAATTTCAATGGACAACCTGTGTAGGAGATGCTGAACCTTTCATTTCAGGCAGTTACATAATATGAGAGAGGTATTTTTTTCTTTTTTTTTTTCGGACCTGAACTTATGCAGTGAAAGCGAAGAGAAGCCCAATACGGCTTCATCGGGTTGCTATGAGTGCTCGTCGCGCTACAGTACTAGGCTTAGGGTCGCAAGGGGACCGACCCGCTCTGTCCCGCAGATGGTAAAGATGCATCCCAATGGTAGTGCCATGCTGCATAGGAGGAGGTGCATGACACTACATCCTCCTATGCAACGGATTTGGGCCGTCACGACCAGGGAAGTACCTCTCGCTCACTTGATACCGGCGTAAAGTGACGGCGGTGCTGTCGCGTTTCGTGCAGTTTGTGAGTAACCGGTGGCCCATTGGAGGGGGGCTATGATAGAAGGGCAACGCATCTGCGTAACAATCATGCGAATGTCCGTCGGCGTCGGTAGTCATCAAAAGGCTCCGATTTCTCGTTTGCCCCCTTATGCTATAAGAAAACAAGCTCTCATAACATCGCGAAATGATGGCTATGTATATAACTGAGTCTGTGTGGGTTTTTGGGTCAGTACCTGGGGTGAAGGAATATAAGGTAGTGCCATTTTACAATGTAGCCAAATTGGGCCGGCTTTGACAGTACATGATTGCTTTATGTGTTACGAGCAACACCTCTGTACAACAACAACAATTATGACGGCCTTTATTGCCTAAGTACGCAGATGAACATCACCTTTTGAAAATATTTTTTACAACATTTCATAAAAGTGACAGCCCTAATTCAATTGTGAGAGCGCGGTGACACTTGAAGTACTGAAAATAAGTATTATTATACTTAACCGATGTTGACTTTGACGGAGGTCGCTATAACGAAATAAAAAACGAGTAGCGGGACATTAAATTATGAAGGTAATTTTGTTGGTTAATTGAAAGCTTGCGCTTGGCAGAGATCAACGTGACATTTCAATGCACTTAACGATCAAACACGCAGTATTACTACAATGTTATGCATCTATGCATCTTGTGCGTATTGAGTAGGATATAGGGTCGTGCTGCATTGCAACCGAATTGGGCCGACACGACCGGGGCAGTGCCACTCGTTGGTATGACACGGCCCTAAATTGGCAGCGTTTCGTGTGGGTTTTTTTGTAGTTTTAGTTAATAGTCGGTGGACTAATGGAGTGGAGAAGGAAATGTGAACAACGCATCTGCATAAAAACAAAATCATCAAAAGTCTCCTCCTGCTTGTTTGTCCCCTTATAACATAAAAAATACTAATATTATATATGTAACCGTGCGTTTGTTTGTCCTTTTCTCACGCCACAACTAGGTAATCGACTAATGTGATTGATTGTGGAGACCAGGACATCTAACGGTAAGTGATTGCTTACGACCACAGACATCCGTAACATTGGAGGTTTCGTGGCATTTAAAGATGAATAAACTCTTGAAGTTCCTTACGTTGAGAAAGCTTTCTTACGTTGAGCACTTAATGGGTAAACAAAAGCCACGGAACTTGCGTTATAGTCGCGTCACGCTTCTTGTCACACTGCTTTAAATTCTTATTAAACAAAAGGCTGAGTCACGTGGACGCGACACGTGGCTCCCTCTGTCTGTTTTTTATTTGTTTACTTCAATAGGCTTCTAAATAACAATAAATTAAAACAATTTTAGTTACTGACTTTGTGAAAATATACACGTGGTATTTTTATTGCGAGGAAATTGCATGCGAGCCGGTCTTTTTCTACTTACTGCAGCGAAGCCTTTCACTATAATAATTAAATTTTGTAACTTCAAAGAGCTCATATTTATAAAATACCACTTACAAGTACAACACATTTTTCGCCTAGAAATTACATAAAAAGTATGTTAAATTTTGATGTTGAATAAAATGCCAGTAAATGTTAAAAGCTTTGACATTTAACGCATATTACACCCGCTCGAGATCATAGTTATATTTAGATCCCGTACGTTTCATATAATGGCCTGACTTATGACCATGCAATGTTCTAAAAACCCATTTCGGTTGAACCATCTGGTTCAATATGAGATGATTGGATAATTAGGACCACAAATAATTCTTGTTGGAGTTTACTTATTTACAAAGTACTCTAAAGCACGCAGTGTGTAAAAATATGTGTTGGAAAAATGTGTGAACAATGACCAATGGAGGACTTTATTATATAGTTTAGTATAATCGTAAGTACCTTCCGGTTGCTCGTTTACCGATGCCCATGAACATCCGCATAATTACTATACAAGCGCGTCGCCCTCCTTTCCTCCTCCCTGCCAATGGATTTATTTTACTAACACACACAAATATACACACACACCCATACACACACACTCAGAAGCACACACACACACTCAGAAGCACACACACACACACACACACACACACACACACACACACTCACACACACACACGGTGAGATTAAACTCACACACACACGGTGGTCCGAGTGTAATACCAATATACCTTTATCTACCTTATCTTAAGAATAGTGTCGATGCTAATTGCTCCTTTGTCCCCCTATGCTATAAAACGTTTTCATACTATACATATCTGTCAATAATGACCTAGGGTTTGTAATGATGATGATACCGAAATATAAAATCTCTCTTCATCTCTTAAAATTGTACTTTTGTAAAAAAATGCGATAATTAGAGTTTTTTCACAGGGAATTAGTCCCAACTTTTGAACAAACTATTTTAAGCACAAGCTTGAAGTTTATTGAAAAATACTAAAACGGACAAAAAATACTTTCATTACAGGCCAAAGCGAAAAATAACTCCGCGAGGGATGTTCTTAAAATCCTTTGCTCTTTATCTCGCATCAAGTTTTATCCGCTCTATTAAGCAAAGCACTACGGGTTCAAACGTCTTGTTTTGTTTCATTTATTATAGACCTGATATAGCGTTACTTTTTGCTTCTACTTTGCTGCGCCGTATATTCCACCATTCAAAAACCTATTTTTGTCTATGATTCAAATCGAATTTTTTGAGTTTTCTACTTAAGAAAATATGAAATAATAATATGAGGAGTAACAAATCGTATGAAACGTACCGTCACGCTTATAACGCTCACGTCTGTTGAACGCCTTTAACTTCCTAAAAACCTCTTCATTCTTCAATATATACAAACGTATGCGTAGGTACTGCAGAACTTTTATATTGCTTGTTATAATTTTTTTGAGTTTATATCTTAAGAAATTATGAAAAAATTCTGACGAGTAAAATAAATAAAATAAACGCGACTTTACTTAAGACAAGTATGAAATATTGAACGTACTAAATAGTAACAGAATGTACTAGTACAATCTGTAGTACTTCTAGTATGATTGAACTGTATTAGTATGGTATTGTATATTGTATTATATATTGTACCGATCAGATACAATACTAAAGCAAGTGGGTCGTGATCGTTAGGGGAACGCTTGTCCAATAGTGGACATTCTCCGGCTGAATATCATAAACGGTAGACGATGATTATTATAGGTAATGGAAGATTTAAGGTTCAAATTGCGTTTTATTTAAACTACTCTTCCGCATGGTATTCGCGAAATCATTGCGCGTAATTTGTGTAGCACAATCGCTAAATTGAAACATAATCACGGAGTAGCAACGGGCGGAGGCCAGCTGTATTGGCTAATAAATTCAGCGTTGCGCAATTTTAATGCCGTATTAAGCCAACCCTAATGGTCTAAGTTAATATTCAGGGGGGGGGGGATAATCCCCATTATGTGCATATGCATTTCTCATATATAAGCCATGGCGCATATTGACGTGCTTGTGTTTTCTTGCTTTCTATATAACTTGAGAGATTAGTCCACAGCAATTACATAACATAGTCAAGTTTACTCTTACAAGAAGCGACAATTTGGTTTGGAAAAAAAAAATTACAATAGACTTTTATTTATATATGACTTCCTCGTTGTCTAGTGATAGGTGTACCACTCAGACTAGAGGTCCCGGGTTCGAATCCCGGGTCGGACCAAATAATAGGTGTTACTGGAATTTTTAATTTTTTAATAACAGCCCGCAGTCTGTAAGTTGGCGGTGTTACACCCCCACGGGGTAAAATTGGAGGTGTAACCTCTGGGAGCACGTTAAGTCTGTCTTGCGTCTGATGTCTTTCCGGTCGTATCGGATTGCCGTCCCTTTAGAAGAATGAAGGAATAGAGAGTGCACTTGTGTGCAAACACTTGTGCAGTATAATATATTCTACGCAAATAGATGTTCTCAATGGAGACCGCTGCAGCCGAAACTCGGCTAGGAAGACATTATTATATTATTTTATAGTAAAAGGACACAAATGCGCAGTCGGATGACTACAGAAGGACATAAACATCCGCATGGAGATTATGCACATGTATTCAGGTGTATTCTGCTGGTCCATTAGTGGGTAGAAGGGAGGAGAGCAACGCGTCTGCATGGTAATTTTACAGATGTCTGTAGGCGCTAGTAGTACTCCAAAGGCTCCAACTGTTCCTTTGTCTAAACGCTAACTATTGTCGCCTCTACTATAAAATATAATTTTAAAAATTATTAAACGTGGAAGCTGATGAAAAAGTAGTTTAGTGAAGTAAGTTAATTTGGGCTTACGCTTTGTGTTTCATTAACATTTGGCACGATCGACCTTAGGTATTAAGTAAGTTCCTTAATTACGAAAGTAAGTAAAGGTCAATTATTTTGCTCAACAGATTAACACAGAAAGTTCGCATTGTAACTCAATCCGGAAAATATTTTTTCTTTGCTCATTCGTTTTAGAAAATGTTTTATTGCCCATTATTTTCCTGATACATTATAGATTATTCAAATTTATCAAAATTTTTCTATATCATAACCAAAGATATGGTAACGTGTTATGGAATTAACATTTCCATACTTATTTTGTGAAATATCCGTGCGAAGCCGAGACGAACTGCATATCCTATTAGTTAGTAACATACTATGTTACTAACTAATAGGATATGCATTATATAAATAAAGTATAAAATATATGCCTCGTGTTAAGTGTTGGTCGACCGTTCACCAGGTGGGAAGGCGAACTCCGTGTACTAGCCGGTCCACGGTGGATGCTAGTTACGGGTGATCGGCCGTCTCGGCGTTCATTGAAAGAGGCCTATGTCAGCAGTGGACCGATAATATATGCTTCTGTATATAAGTATATAAGACACTTTATATTTCTAAGCTTCCACTACGGTAATTTTATCGGACGTATCACGCGATATTCTAATTCAGAATTTGAATTGATAATTTAAATTAAACTATTTTTATTTTCAATTACTGTTGAACTCCGATTTTTTTTTGGGTTGAATACACTGAACAAAATGTATTGAGCTCTGTAAAATGTGGACCTTAATATTTCAATGTCTAAATGCTCAGTCGCTTCAGTTGTCCGTATTTATAGTCCTGACGTCTCAAAATTTTATAGAACTCCAGCATTATAGCATTGATTAGGACACAAAGTACTAGTTATTACATTGCAAAGTATTTGTTTTTGTTTACACGTTTACACCCAACTTTACGATTACAAAATATTTAAAAATATTGAAACTCTATTTCTTTTTTTCTCTACTCATATAGACTCCTTAAGAAACGAAATATAAGTTGTGTGGTATAGAAAATATGAAAAATAGTTAAAACATTAAGATAAAGTGGTTAGAATTCACGCTGTTTTTAGTTCAGAATCATTTTCATTCATAAGGACTACACTCCAGTCTCGGATCGGCAATCTTCTTTCGCCTTTTGTCGGTATCTTACAAATTAAAGGATATATTTTGCAGCAACACTGTTTTAAGATTCAAGAAGGAAAATGATTTGAAACGTATATTGCAACGCGAGAAACTGGTACGGCTAATACAAAATATTGACGCGCTATTTACAAATCACTAATAAAAGCCTTTGGCAGTGAAAACAAAGCCAAACTGTTCAATATAGCCTCCTGCTACGAGCTACGAGCTACGGAGCTACGGAGCTACACCATCAAACGATATTTCCATTGCATTGCTTTTGTTATTCGCCTATGAGAAGCATCCCTTCCGATACTTCGCATTGCGAACTTTTTTTTTTTTCAATAAACGAATTGGAGTTTTCGTTCGTCTATCGGTATTGATGTTTGAATTATTGCACCAGAATTTTTACTTCTGAACAACAATGTTCATTTTTGAAGTTTGCTAACTGACTGGTGCCAAATGAGAGTTATGATTTTCTACTATGCACTATTTTTATAGTATAGGGGGCCAATGAGCAATCAGAGCCTGTCTACGACTACCGACGCCCATGAAAACCCACATAATTTCTATGCCGATGCGTTTCCCCCCTTCAGCAAGTGGGCCACCGGCTACTCACAAACCACACGAAACGTGACACTGAAGATGGCGGAATTATGTGAGCGAGAGGTACCTCTCCGGTCGTGCCGGCCCAATTTCATCGCACTATATCTTACGAAAATAAATTATTAGTACTCGCATATCATAATTTATCCCATCCTCACCCCTTGCCCGTGCGCAAATGCGCCACTTTTTGCTCTTTTGTCCCCTCCTCCTATAAGAGGGGTACATAGAGCGGCACCTCCTCCAGCTCTTTAGTCCCCTCTTCTTATAGGACTAACAGCCGCCACCTCCTCGGTTCAATTGGCTTCGCCCAAGGAGTCTCGGATAACCCCAGGCTAACTGGGGGGACAAACAACTGGAATAAACATTGCCAACGTAATAAGTGAATAAACATTTATTTCAAAAAATAATTCTGTGAAACATAATTTGAAATTTATTGTGAACAGCTAAGAATCTATATTATTACGAACACAATATATATTCTTATCTATGTTTTTTTTTTTGACATAATGACACCTAGTCCATGAATAGTGGCAGGTAAGTGTGGCAAGTAAATTAGAGCTTAACAATTTATAAGTACACAAAATTATAAGTTTCCGGCGGCTTATTGTAGAGGAGGACGAAGATAGAAGTCATTATCAGTCTGTCGTCGTAAAGTCTATGGAAGTAGACAGGTGTCAAGTGCTCTTTGAAAAACTTTACCTCTTCATAATATTAGTAGGTAAGTAGTAAGAGGCAGTGCCACGCTGCATTGCAGTAGAGTTTGCCCAGCCAAATTCTACTGCGAGTTCGGTGTTGTTCGAAAGTAGCCAGTAGCCCAATAGAGTGGAAGAGAAAAGGACAGCATCGGCATTACATATAACGGACGTCTATTAGCGTTGGTTGTCGTCAAAGGGCTTCAATTTCTCGTTCGTCCCATACTATAAAATATAGATGCAAAGCCGATGTTTATGGGCCTTGTTAGTAAGTTGATCACTCTCGCGTTTGTCCTCCACAGCATGTTTTGTAAGACTCTGTGCTAAATCACAGAGCGTATTCAGTACTCGATTCTAATTCCGAATATGTAAAAGTTGGTATCTAAAATTTTACTACAATTTTGTGGCAGTTACTCGCCCATACAGCTGACGCCCACGGGGCCTCTGACCTTTGGCCGTTTGAGTTTTTATTCATATCATGCGGTGTCCATATTTTTAGAAAATAATTACACAAAATTCGGTAAAGTTTATTATTTTCATAAGAAATACTTTCGTTATACATATATGTATATATATATATATATATATATATATATAGACAAAAATATTTTGCACCCCAAGACGCAACGCAATTATGTATATGCAATCATGAATATTAACTTACAGTAGTTGGATACAAGGTTTTTTTTTTATAGTACAAGGAGACCAACCTATAGTCAGGCCCTTTTGGTGACTATCGATGCCTAATGACATCCACATAAATGTACTTTATACCAGTATTTTATTTTCTTTTCACATAAACTACATTTAATTATAATTTAGGCACATTATAAGTTGCAGTAGCGATAGGCTCCTACTTTGCCCTGTACTAAATTGTTACCTTAGCATATAATCTGTTAAGGAAACGATTTCACATTAAAATCTACCTTCGAATTCGGCCCCTAGTTCCCGGTAGTTCCACTAGTCCTGGCCTCGGTAGCGGCCACCGTAACGATTGAACAAGGGGTACTAAGAATCAACGGGTTACGGATTGCTACCACCGATTTGACCTGGCTACGTATAACAGACGAACGCTCAGACTAGATAACCACCTGGTTGAACTGGAGGTGGAACTGTAAAAAATCCGATAACACGTTCTGGGGCTACGTGAAGTCCGAATACAAGGCCAGAACACCATCAATCTGCCTGGGTCAATCTGGGTCACCTATTCCACTTCAGAGAAATAAGTCCCTCGTAGGCAACATCGTCGAAATCTCTAGTATGTCGGTAACGTATCTCATACTTAAATTCAATAAGAGATATATATAGCCTTAAGTTGATACTAGTATACGCACCAACCTCGACACATTCCGATGACAACATGGAGGCAACGTATGAGGATGTCTTAAAGGCTTTACATAACATCTGTAAGACCCACTTCAATGTTGTTATGGGAGACTTCAATGCCAACGTACGAAATGGTGTCGAATCGAGTCTGAGACCACATGGAGTCGGAAGTCGAAATTGCAGGGGGCAAATGCTGGTAAATTTCCTCGAGAAGTAGGGCCTCGAGAATATAGGCTTTCCACGCGAGCGTGTCCGACTAGTACAGTCGATACTCGGACCTAACTTCCGACTAACCCAACCATGGTTCCGAAAAAAATCAACAGGAATTAAGGAATCGTTTCGATGCCCTAGATATGTCGGAAACTACAATGGAAATTAACGAGGCCATAAGTGGCGTGATTAATTGCATGCGGGACGTGGGTGAGGGATATTGTAAGAGTAAATATACGAGCAGGAGAGTTAAACTTTCAGATGAGACACTTGAACTTATGAGGGTACGCACAGGACAGACGTTACGTCCGCCGATGTCATGCTTCTTTAAAAGCGAATCCGTAAACTAATATGCTGAAACCATCGGAGCTCAAATACGCATCGGATTACCGAAGCGATTGAGAGAGGGTCGAAGGTTTTTGTAGAGAAGCTTGGGAGAAATCATCTGACAAAAGTTAGGACTGATTTTGGGGTTACCGTTTCTTCTAAGCCTGATATTCTATCTGAGATCTAAGCTTTCTATAGCAAGCTGTATACGTCACACACTCCTCATCCCGATATCCTAAACAACGATCCGCATGTAAACCTAACACGATGTTTGTCAGGCGATTTGCCGGGCGTCAGCTTGAGTGAGATTAGTCTAGCCCTTGCACAACTTAAAGGGGGAAAAGCTCCGGGGAAGGAAGGAATTACAGTCGATCTTCTTAGAGCAGGAGGCAAACCTGTATTAAGACAGCTAACATTTTTTTCCTTCATCGAGGCGTACCTCCTAAGGCATGGCTTGGAAGTGATGTTGTTTTGTTTTTTAGGAAGGATAACAAATGACTTCTTCAAAATTACAAACCAATTTCACTTCTCGGCCATATTTACAAGGTATTCTCAAGAGTCTTGTCCAATCGTCTCATCACAAAGCTTGACGAATTCCTGCCGCCGAAGCTGGGTTTCGTCAAGCATTATGGTGAGACGACGATTGGTAATACTGCGCGTCGAAGTGCTGAGAGCATCGTATGACGCTGCTTTTATGTCGGTTCTAATTCCGGGTGGTCAAACAAGGCCAATTCAATTTCATCGAGGAGTACGTCAGGGAAATGTCATTTCCCCGAAACTGTTCAATAATGCTTTGGAGGATGTCTTTACTACTTTAAACAGGACAGAATGCTGCATAAATATTATATCGGTGTGTTGACCGAATCGTTGGAGAGCTTGCAGGAAATATTGAACAGCCTAAATGAATCCTCCCGACGTATTGGCCTTAGGATGAACTTGGACAAGACAAAGGTCATGTTGAACGAACAAGTTCTCCCTGAACCGGTCAACGGCAATGGTGCTATTCAGGAAGTCGTAACCGAATACGTCTACGTGCAGTAGCCGTTCCGGGATGGATGCGAGTAGCAGGAGATCGGTTATCTTGGCATTCATTGAGAGAAGCCTATGTCCAGTAGTGGACCGATAAGGGCTGATAATGATGAAGATGATGAATGTAGTGTCACTACATAGTGATATTTTAGTTTAAAAATTATTAATTAATTTAGCGTGAAGGCCGAGCCTATGAACCTCTTAGTGACCGGTTAGACCCGTGAGGTCGTTTACCCTTGTCAATATTCCCATTTCGTTTATATACATTTATTCATTCATTCATTCATTCATTCATTTATTCATTCATTCATTCATTCATTCATTCATTCATTCAGCCATTCATTCATATATTTATTTATTGGTTCAAGATGATTTGAAACCTTATTTTATTTAATAATCAAAACTTAACTAGGCATATCGTCGTATAATTTGAACAAAAAGCTCTACTAATATTTAATGAGCTACATTACATACAATGTATTATTTAACTTGAAGTACATATTTTTCACAGTAAAACGAGTAATCAAATCAACCAAAAAACCGCTACCGACGCCCACGAAAAAACGCATAATTACTGTGCCAATGCATTTATCTTATGTGGGCGAGAGGTACCACCTCCGCGTGGTTACCGGCCCAATTCCGCAGCAACACAGCATAGCACTACCTCTTCTAAAATAACGGTTATTGAGTTTACGCCTTCGATGAAGTAGTTTATTCCTAAGATTTTTTTCACATGCACATTTAATGAATTCCTAAGGAGTTCATTAAAAGTGCATGTCTATAATTTAAAGAAACAAAGAAGAACACATTATAGGACATTTCATTAGATTCCGTTATGGCTGATACATAAAGCCACGGGTAAAGGCTAATAAAATAACACCATAAAATGAAATGGGATGACAATGTAAGGGTATTTCTATTTCGTCCTATAAAAGACTGGCTTTTGGTTTACGAGACGATGGCACAAACAATAATATGCAACGCTGGTCTTTAAGAATAAAACATAAAGTAAGAAAAGTTACGAGCCGGCTATATTGATTTCTCGCGTTTGAACCATATAACTCATTATATTAAAAGGTTTATTTCTGGTTCATATCAAGTGTTTACAGACATTTTCTAAACTATAAACACTTACGTTCAGAAACGTCAAATGAAGATCGAATTCGCAATATTCAGTAACTGAGAGCAATAATGTCTGTAAGAAAGTAATCACTATATTTGTAGCATATATTGTTATACTACGGTTTTACATCAATCCTATCTGTATATTATGCGCTGTCTGTAATGAAATACATACATAACATTCTTGTTATTCTTCCTTAATCGGTTATCTTATCGGGACACATGCCCTTGACCAACCACTGAAGAAAGGTATTGGTAGGCATGCCAGCCCCTTTCGATTGCCATGCAGTAATCTAGGCCTTGTTCATTTTTTTATAGTCGGGGGGGGGGGGGACAAACGAGGAATCGGAACCTTTTTACGGCTACCGATGGCCATGAAAATGAACATACTATGAACGGCTACTTACGAACCGCACAAAACACGACACCGAAGATTTTTGCTTTTTTTTTTTGCCAATATCATGTGTGTGAGAGGTACAACCGCGGTTGTGCCAGCCCGATTCCGCTGCAATGT
Source organism: Eumaeus atala (assembly GCA_017140195.1). Lineage (NCBI taxonomy): Eukaryota > Metazoa > Arthropoda > Insecta > Lepidoptera > Lycaenidae > Eumaeus > Eumaeus atala. The sequence goes on along the minus strand of JAFELO010000010.1, from coordinate 471,741 downwards.
AGCGTGGCACGTGTTATTAAAATTATAAGAATACATTTAAGTTTCGGTGATTCCATACTTGTAATTACGGACGACGTGGATCTCTTTGGATTATGTCAACAAACGCGCGCCCAAATTTATCTTAAATTTGATCAGTTTGAACAAAATTTAAATTAAAATGCAAATGTTTTGGGGCGGGGGCGGCGGTGCCTACTCTAATTGCGATCGCCCGATCGTCGGCAAATTTGTGCTACTCCAGGCCTATCACACTCCTCATTAGGAACTTTGACACGATTAGAAAGTTTTATAAATGAATTATAGATTTATTAAATAAATGTAACTTTATATAATCTAACTATTTTTTTGTGTTTTCCTTCTTTTGTGTAATTTTTTTATTACATGAGAAGTAATCGACTAAGTGGTAGTATGGCACTATTCCTTATGCCGCATTGGAGAAGTAGGGCCGACACAACCGGGAAGGTGAGAATTACCTTTCCGATCGTGTCGGCCTTCACGAGATAGAAGCGACGCTGTCTGTGGGTTGCCGGTTAACTCAAACTCCGGAAAATCTAGCAAGACATCCGCATAAATGGTACGCAGATATCTGCAGGAGTCAATAGTGTAGGCTTCGAGTACTTGTTTATAAACTTATAACTTTTTAACCCTTACACTAAAAAAATATAATGTCTTAAAAATTTGACTGGAGAGGAAAATTGTGATATTTTCCTGCTTCTCCTATTTTCTCCTGGTAAAGTGCATTGCGAGTCACAAGACAGTTTTAATTTTTCCCTACGATTATATCAAAATGTCACCAGTGGCCTTTGTCGATCCTGGCGACAGAGCAGGTACAACGGTGGAAACGAGTGGAGGGACCGTATAAAAAATATTAGATTAAAAATTGTGTTGCACCTTCTTAAGGCTTCTTGTAATAAAGTAATTGGTCTTGCACAATTACCAAAATCGATTCTTGATTTTCTAAAATTCAACCTTCATCATCATCATTAGAAGCCCTTTTTGGGCCGCCGCTGGACATAGGCTGCTCTTAATGAACGCCAACACGATCGATCTCCTGCTACTCGCATCCATCCCGGACCGGCTACTGCACGAAGATCGTCTTCCCACCTGGTGAACGGTCGACCAACACTTAGTTTTCCTAAACGCGGCCTCCACTCCAGAACCTTACTTAATTAATATAACCTTACTAAATTCAACCCTATCCACACAATACATAAAAACCATTATAAACATAAAATCTGTAGTAATTGTCAAGTTACGTTCTTACTTATACGTTCTTATAAGGCAATTGATTTCTTTTATTCATGTGCGACGGGATTTAGCGCATAACAGGTAAAGGGGACGAAATGTCGCCTGGAATAAGCCCTTTCTGATATATTGTTCTGTACTTTTCTACTCAACATTATATTGCACTCGTATTGTAGATATCAAAATACCATGCATAAAATTATTTTATGAACATTACAATAGTATTAATAAATGAACACAATCTTGTACAATGTACTTATAAAATAGCCTCCCCAAAAGCTGTTTCTCTGTATGTGATTGAGTTTCTCATAACGGAATTTCATGTGGTTTCACCAATGGATAGAGCGATTCCCCAGGAAGGTTTTAGTGTATATTGTAATGGTAGGCCGTGTTATTTATAGGCGAAGCCGGGATGCAATGCCAGTAATTTATAAGCACTTACATACTTGTTTAAAATTTTCTTATGCTGATATGATTATCAATTTATGCCAAGTTATTCTTTATGTGATATGAGGTTCTACTTCAGACTGGTACGTAGTTCTAAAGTAATTTTATAAATATCTAAAAATATTAGCCTATTGGGGGAGAATGGAAGGCCAACGCATGGGCATATTAATTATGATGATGCTCATGGGAGTCGGTAAGTCTGTGCAAAAAGTTTCGTTCTTTGCATCGATATCGGGATATGATTTTCATTTCATACCTGGAACTCACTCTATCTTCCTGTCATGAGATATCGCACGTGAGACGCCCCCTAAGTCAGAGTCAAGGAAGGTGGATCTACTCGGTTCCTCTGGTTATAGTGGATAGTAATTGTTAAGTAAGCTACAATAAATACAATCATACAGGGATGCACCTCTCCAATCTGCGGGAGAGATGATCCCCTTTCGTTCCTCTTTCGATCCCAAACCTAGTCACTCAAAACAACTCGACGAGGCAATTGATCACAAAGCCTCGGTTTTGTTTATTATTCTTGCTATTCCTCGACACATTCTTTATCCGATGCCTTCATCCGATGATATCGGCGTCGACGTTGAATGTAGGTTGATTCGACAAGAAGACTAGATAGAGTGACTGCCATCTGACCCCTACAACACAGCAGGCAAAGCGTGTCCAACCCTATATTAGGTAGAATCGTATACACGAATTCGGTTTTCCTCACGACGTTTTCTGTCACCGTAGGAAGTCTCAGAAAATGTACTTAAGTACATTTTCATTACAGAAACTCTAGACAGAAAAACTCTATGGTACATGGCGGGGTTCGAATTTGGATTATCGGTAAGTAAGTCCGAAGCGCCCACCACTAAACCATCGATGCTTTTTTATTATTCTTGCTATTGTGTTTACTAAATAAAGTAATTTATTAGGAAAGGATTTTTAAAGTTTCAATTGTTGTTACAAAACATTGTGGGTAAAATAGGAGTTTTATGAAAGAATCAAAACTAACACGAGTGAAACCAAAGGATGCAGATAGTTTAAAATATAAATTTAAAATTAACTTAACAACGATCCCCATTGCACTTAAGTAAAGTCTGTTAATGACAAAATATGTTGCTATAAACGCGAGTAAAACTTTTAAGATTTTGTTAAAGCACTGCTTACTTTCCATAACTTAGCGAATGCTAACTTTATTATAACTTAAACGTGTATTAACTTTCAAGCAAACAGCAGGTACAGAATCTTTGCGAATCGCGCTGCAATTTCGGCAATATTGCCAGCGAGTTCCCTAATGAAACACGACTAACCCAACTTGGAAATTTTGTAAGTGACTCGGGACTGCATCTTTTTCTATTAAATTCCAAGTCTAAGTTACTTTGTTGATTCTGACGAGAACCAATCTAGGCGGTAAACACTTAATTACTGCAGTTTGTTAAGAGTTTGATACAAATATCCAAGTTTGCTTTGTCCGACTGTGTCGGAAGTATGAATAGGTTTCTTAAGGTGATTGTTTAGCGCGCTCTGTAACCGATACACCGGGTTTTAGCACGGAACGTGAAAAGCAATGTTCTGTGGGTTTCAGTATAAAGTTGTCGTTTGATCCGACTGGGATTTTCATCCAACATTGGAATTAGCAAAATGGAACATTGATTGTGCAATTTCATATAAAACTGCTAAAAAGCGATTACTTCTACCATATAAATTTTACTACGTCAGAGTGAAATGATTTTTAAGCATGCTTACAGATTACCACATAGAAACACAAAAACCGTGTGTACCTGAATTTCTTCGCCGTTCAGGTTGTAGCAGCATGCTGCGAGTTAGAGAGGACACAGGCGTGGCCTTCCCCCGCGGACGACAAACGGTGACGCGAGAAGGCGCTACATCTTACACTGCCAAACTGTTCTAAACTAATAACAAATAAACTAATACTGCGAGATTAACACAAATCCGGTTACAGGTACTAGACTATGAAAATATATTTATTTTAGAAAGATTATTAATTGAAAATTATATTAAATTGTATTCCGCAATGCGTTCTTTACACGTCTTAAAGTTGTTTGCCGTTGTCCAGCACGAATGAAAAATCCGTTTATACAACCAGGTCGATCTTTTAATGATTTCCGTCCAACATTATTTACCAAGCCAAAAAAAATTTGGCAAAGCATTTATTAAATATTTTAATTAGTTGCAACAAGCTAGGTACTTCAAAACGTTACTAATTACTATGATCAGTTCATGATTATACATAGTGGCTATCAAATCTAAACGAATGTACACACGTTGCATTTTTATTGGTGTCTTAAGTTTGCGCAAACTTTACTACTCATTTCCATATATAAGAAAATTTTCATAATAAGTTTATCGTAATTGAACATGCCCTACGTTTCAGGTACATCCATGGTCGAGTCCACCTGTGAGTCGTGACGTGTATAAAGCATCTGAACTTATAAATACATATATAAGCTACGATAAATATTTAAAGTGCACTGCATCAGCTCATAAACCGGCCAAGTGCAAGTCGGGCACGAAGTTTACCGTGGCAGTATCTAAAAAAACAGCAAAAACAAATTTGTTGTATTAGGGCGAACAGAGTGACAGACGAACGAAGATGGACAGTGTCTTTATATGGTCGCGTTTTTACCATTTGGGTACGGAACCCTAAAAACTGACGGCTACTAGTAAAATTGTATTTACAACGCAGATAAGACAGACAAAGACACGGTTCCCAATTTAGAACGTAAATGTAGAGTAAAGTATAGTAAGAAACATAACTTACCTCAGCTCCCAGTTAAGTATTCCTAAGAGGTGTCTGATAATTAAGTCTCCGTATGGTGGCTCGATATCCAGTAGTTAAGTGGAGCTCTAAATGCTTCGATGGTAAATCCAATTAGCTAACGCAACGGGCTGTTCAATATGGCAAACGGCAGTTGATTTCTAAATATAAACATAGATATGATTATTTAAGCAGTGCTAAGTGAATTGAAATCAAACTTTTGATGACTCCGAATTCCCACAAATTTCTACACAACCTAAGGAAAGACAGTTATACAATTAAGTGGCTCTAAACGCCAGCCCTCCTATGCTTATAGTGGTAAGTGGTTCTCAAGTATATGCAAGGGTTTGCTTGTTGCAAACATTTCTTTTTTGCTTCAAGCACTGGATACTGAACTGAAATAAAACTTTTGTTTACGTTCGTACAACCTGAATAGGCCACCGGAAACTCGCAAACCGCACAAAACGCGACATGACAAGTGTACACTAGCTTTACACTTATATTACGTGACATACCAGATGTACCCTGGTCGTAGCTACCAGCCGTTGTTACTGTCGACTGATGCTATAGCACGGACCCGACGGAAGGAGCTAGTCTAGGATGGCGGAGTAACACACCTTTTTGGAAATTATGGCAGTGACTAATGGTCCTCTGAATAAAAAAGCCCACTATTATATTAAAAATCTTTTTACAATGATTATAAAATTATTATAATTTTTATTTTAAGAAACTGGTAATTTATATAAAAGCTTCGATTAAAAAATAATTTCACTCCCATAAAATAAAATTGAGAAGAATATTATTGGCCAACATTTTTAACAACTTTAAAGTTTTCCGTTAAGTATTTTTAAAGTTAGCTAAAGAAAACTACTCACTTTGTTCGGTCATTCCAAATATCAGAAAAACATAATCCATCAACTTATTAATAGTCCAACACAATGTAAGCCCACTACTGCGTCAGTGACCCGGATATGTCATTACACTTCACTCCAATGAATCCATGAACACGGGATGTTATTGTCAATCGGAGTAGAAACGGTCCGGTTATCCGGACGTGCACGCGGCTCGACGCGCGAGCTTGCACTGAGGGTTTTCATTTTTCAGGGCGCAACACATGATTTTCTAAAACAGCCCCCGCCATAACTCGGTCGAGAGTGCAAACCTTCACACAGTGACACGGGCATAACATAATAGCTCCGTTAGCACACGGCTTCTGGGGTTACGACCTTGCCTTCCACTGTTTCTTTATTCGTTTTAATTATTTTCAATGTAAGGGCTGTTAAATGCGCATTTCATTTTAACAAACTAAATACTTCTTAGTTCTTTTTAGGCTTTCGTACCCAAAGGATAAACAACGGAATTATATTTCAAAGACTCCGCTGTTCGTCCGTCACCAGGCTGTATCTCATGAACCATGTTTGCTAGAAAGTTGAAACTTTCACAGGTGGTGTATTCTGTTGCCCTTATAATAACAAATACTAAAAAATTTTAAGTTATAGTTGTTTCACTGAAAAATCTATTGCAAAAAAATGTGTAGTTTGCTTCGTACAAAATGTATACAGATACCAGCAAATGTAAGTTTATTGATATATAAAAGATGTAATGCTCGTATCTCCCTGTTGGTACAAAACTCTTAGTGGACGAGTCCGGCTCGCACTTGTCCAGTCTATACCACATTTTCTAAAAAAGATTGTTATTTAATATATATATATATTTTAGTCGGAGGGACCTGCTACTGTCCGCGATGCTATTGCATTTGCCATAACAGTTTGTAGGACTGGACCCCAATATAGAGAGTAAGCTACTAGCTAGCGTACTTTACACGAGTGCCTCACACTGTTGCCTGTGTGCCTCTGCGTGACACTCGGTTCCCTCTGTCTCCTACCCTACTAGGTTACTGGCTTGAAGATTTTAGTAAGAGGTAGCGTTATGTTCACATGATACCGGCGTAAAGTAATATGCAGTCGAGTCTCGTAAGGTGTGTAAAATGTGAGTAGCCGGTAGCCTATTGGACGAGAGGAGGAAGTAAGGACAACGCATCTGCGTAACAATTATGCGGATGTAATTCTAGTTATTAATATTAATTAATTTTTAGTTATAATTGAAATTCGTCTCCTAAACACACACACAAAGTCAATCAGCCCCTTAACACACACACAAGGATGCGATGCAAACAACAGCTCAAATTTATTTCTAGCAGCCATTCTGGCCTTAAAGGGACCGGATTCCGAAAAAAAACGAATTTTACTAAAAATAATACAGCAATAACTTATTAATGGAATGTATTTAAAAGTCGTAATAAATTCTGGTCACGAGCACAGGAGCGCGGGTAAGTAAATTGTATACGTGCTTGGAGCTGTGCCGAATGGGTCGCTGAGAAAGACGTGGCACAATCAGACAGAGCTGATTTATTAGCGCAAAATCTATGCCCGCAGTACTCAAGACACATTTTCATTGGTGGTTAGAGACCGCATTCGGGTTTCGGAAGAGTGGGACATGGGCCATGACCCATGTTTCAGCAGCAGTAGCCAGAAGACGTCTACTACTAGACATAGTTCTGTTTTATTATCACAATCAACGGCAGCCAGAAGACGTTCTCCGCGGGACAAAGGCCTGCTTTATTATCACAATCAGCAGCAGCCAGAAGACATCCTCCGCTGGATAAAGGCCTGTTTTATTATCACAATCAGCAGGAGCCAGAAGACATCCTCCGCTGGATAGAGGCCTGTTTTATTATCACAATCAGCAGCAGCCAGAAGACATCCTCCGCTTGATAAAGGCCTGTTTTATCGTCATCATAATCAGCAGCAGCAGCAGCAGCCAGAGGACGACCTCTGATAGACAAAGGTTATCCTCATCACAAATGATGTCCACTACTGGCCGATCTGCTGGACAAAGGACTGGTTTAACGTCATCACAAACAGCAGCAGCCATAAGACGTCCACTCCTGGTCAATGGCCGGTTTTTTCCATCATCATCGTCATTAGCAGCAGCCAGAAGACGTCCTCGCCTGGACAATGGTTTGTCCTCGTTGGCCCATTGAGGATGAGGAGAGGGAGGAAGGAGGAGAGCTACGCATCTGCAAAAATTTTATGCGGATGTTTATGGGCGTCGGTAGTCATCATTATCTTGTTTGCCCCCTATACCATATTTTGTTTGTTACAGCAACGCGTAGTATAATATTATATTAATATACCTCTAGTTGTACGTCCAGGTTGCACTGTAAGCTTGATGAGACACTGCTACAAAATGTTAAAACATTACCAGGATACGCTGTTAATAGCTTATCATTCATTATAATCAATATTCAACACTGATCCACCGATAGCCATGAAATATTTAATGCGAAAATTCCAAAATGTTAACATGTTACACATGAGTCAGGAATACGCATAAACCGTCGATAGGCGGTGTGGTAAAATGGATTTATTACTGCGTGCTCATTATACCCATAGCATGAATTAGGTACTATGTACATAACCTCATGATAGTGATGTATCACTTGGAAAATAATATTTCTCATTAACATCGGTAACTTATTATGTATAGTTATCTCGAGTCATCGGTCCCGCTGAATTCGTGCCGCCGGTTGTTGGGTCAGGGTTGAGGTTGAACTGTTGGTAGTAAAGTAATGGCGTTCAAAAACATATTTGTAAAATCACTTCAGGTTAGTCAAAATCAAAATATTTTGATTTTGACTAACCTAAAGTGTAAATGTATCTATACTATAAGAATGTATCTATACTAATATTATAAAGAGGAAACATTTGTTTGTAATTTTGTTTGCATTGAATAGTCTCAGAAATTACTGGACTCATTTGATTGAACAATTACTTTACTATTAGAATCCTCATCCTTCTTTTCATGTCGGTAAACGCATTTACGCACCTTTACTGGCCTTGGGTGTGGTCCAGCGGTGTGGGGCTCGTGGCAAATTGTAATACCGAACACTCACAAAAACCACTGCAAGTGCCGTCATTGCTTTTCTTTTTTCTTTTTTGGTGTTTGGTGTAATTCCCCGGAACCACAAATCATAAGGACAAATTGATGGCTAGTCTGTTGACTATGCCTTATTCACTCCCGATGCCTCCGCCGCAGAAGGCTAACCCGCACCACAGCACAAACTCGCCACCCCAGCTACCCCGAAAGCCGTTCTTCTGTCATAATTTGAATTTGTTGCCATTACCATCACGTGATTATCATATTCACAATGCCGAAATTACAATTTATAATATTTTATATTTTTGCAAATCCATTAATTTTTGCCATATTTCTAGGAATATCCGTGCGAATTCGGGATAGACTGCTAGTAAACTAGAATAGAATAGTTTATTTATTGCGAATTTGTGTAATACATAGATGTTGGTTTTTCATTATTCCATTAAGAATGTTTATTCAAATTCTGCCTGAGCATGCAATATTATAAAAATCACTTTCCCAGTTAAAGTTTCATTACAACTTGCATTTTTATTATTAAGTAATTATTAATTAAAGTGTTTATGTCAAATCTAGTTGCAATATGTAACTACAGATATTATGTCAATAAAGTAATAATTATATTGTAATAACATCTTGTTGCAATAATTTAATTAAAAATCTCATTTAAGCTTGTACATGTTGTTGCCAAATCTACCAAGAATATTTAAAATTATAAATTTAAAAGTCAATAATATAAAATAAATTAATTCATTTGGTATCATATGTCTATAAAGTAATAATTTACATTATAACAACATTTCCGTAGCAATAATTTCTTAAGCTTCACTTTAAATAGGCTATTGTTTAGTTCTTTTAGGTCCATTGGTACCTGATCGAACATTTTTGGAGCCATACCAAATAAATTCTTTGACATGGGTTTGGTTTCTCATGTATGTAAACCATATTGTCATCTCGTCTATTTCTACTTATAAAATCAGATTTTTTAAAAACAAATGTTTATTTATTATTAACAAAACATGCAACTTCTAGTAGATACAAAGACCGAAGTGTAAAAATTTTGTGTTTCTAAAATAAAGGTTACATACAGCTTTCGGTTATCTAATTTTAAATATTAGCCGAACACACCTTTTTTGTACTTTAAATACTATTTCTTTATCTGTTGAATTGCTCCAAAAAATAATTCTGTATCTTAATAAGGATTCAACCATACCTACATATTCCGTAATCAATGTTTTAGTATCAACAGTGTATGATAGTTTATGTAATGCACAGGTTAGATTACTAATGCGTTTATTCAATTTTTGTACATGGTCTTTCCAATTAAGTCTATTGTCAATTACTATACCTAGCAATTGCGCAGAATCTACTTGTCTTATTAAATTTTTCTTATAAATTAATTGAATGTCAGGTGAAGTTCTAGGTCTTTGACTAAAATATAGAATATTTGTTTTATTTAGATTCATTATCAGGTTATTATTATTAAGCTAGTTAATAACTCTCCAATAAATTATTTATTTCATCCTCATAATAATTTAGGTCATTACAATTAATAGTTACTGTGCAGTCATCGGTGAATAATGTCATGGATTTTGTTATTGAATTAGGCATGTCATTAACATATAAGTGTAATAATAACGGCCCCAATGCACTTACCTGTGGGATGTCGTAGTGTACCATTCGATTTGTTGATTTGTATGGTAGTTTAGTTTTAGTTTTATTTGTATTCAACAACGGCTTAACGTCATCAATAAAAGAATCATTGAATAAGTTAGCAATGTTCGTAGGATCCGTCACGTTTATTTTGAATTTTTAATATTTGAGATAGAATAGTTCGGTACGTTTAATCTTGTTTTGCCATGTTGACTTTGATTTGTTAGGAGACGTTTGTATTAGATAATTATTTTACACTTTTTTTGTAATAGCGGTTATTTTCTTTAACAGTGTAGAGTGTCAATCATATTTCAACTTATTTTGAATACTTGGTTTGGTCCTTAAACCCCAGAACAGTTTCCTCGTTCTTTTGCTGCATATCTTAATTCCTCGATATATCCATCGAGGTTTACTAGTAACTTTTATAGAAAATCGTCTTTTATAAATAATCATATGCTAATGATGAATTGGAAATGTTGTACATTTCGGAAAATGAATAATTTTTAATACACATTTCAAATTTTAAAATATTGTAACTTTTTTTTTTTTTGAAATTATTTATAAAATTTTTATGGACGTGAAAAATTTGAATTGTGGATATGAAATAATTTTATCATCCTAACCGAACCTACTTGGCCTAGGCCATCACTATAGAGACTAGCCAACTGTGCAGGACATATTATAGTGCACAAGTGTGTGCGCAGGTGCACACCCTGTTCCCTGACTTTCCTATTCCGCTGGGACGGTTATCCGACACGACCGGAGAGAAATCAGGCGCAGGACCGCCGGCGTAACGTGCTCTCCGACGACGGGGGTGTAACACCGACAACTTCCTGACCTCGGATTGTTGTTAGAAACAGAAAAGTTCCAATAACACTTTGGTCCAAACCTGGCTGCGAATTCATGACCTCACGCCTGTGTTTGAACATGCTTACCACTGGACGACGCGGCGGAGATGTGATACATGTGGATGTATAGAATGATAATGAAAATCTCTTGGACGGGTGGAATATGACAAGGAACATCGTTGCATTGAATGTGTAAAGGCTGGGAGCTGCTGTAACCACCAAGGTGAAAACTGTGATATTTTGAATAATGAAATACAAAACCTGCTCATATTAAGCTGTAACGTAAAATACCGGGCCACAGGGAACCCGGTCGCCGCAGAACAACAGGCATGGCTCCAAATTATTGCTGAACTGTTTCACATAAACATGCCCAATCATCATGTTCCGTGCTGAAACAACAATCTGGGTGGCTAATGATCACCTACCTCCGATAGGAGTTAGTACCCACAAAAAAAGAAGATTAATCATGATTTATTAATCATTAAAAATAATCATTAATCATAGTCCATTGGAGAGGAGAACGAATAAATATAATACTATAGACGTCGGTAATCGTCAGAAGCCCCGATTACTCGTTTGTCCCTCTATGCTATACGAAAGTGGCTTTACTAATTAGCAGGGTGAGTTTATTGGTCGAGTCAAATTACAATATCTAAAAAAAAGGTGAAATTAATTAAAAGAATCAAATTTTAGGTGGCAGCAGAAGGACTACAGATGTTAAATGTTAAGTATGTTTAATTGACAGACAGGCCTCCTACCTGGTTGGTCGACAAGTTGGTGAAAGTGACGGCAAGCCACCGGACACATGTCTAAGTCCAGCAGTAGACGGTTTCCTGACTATATTGAGATAAAGTTAAGAATACATATTATATATCATAGGAAGGCAAAGTAGCAATCCAAGTCATTTGGTGAATGCCGCCCATTAATATCCACATATACAATGCGTTATCCTCCTTCGTGTATATTAGTATTTTTGAAAATCAATGATCTAAAGATAATATTTTTACGTAACCTTCACCAATGGGAGTTGGCGAGAGGATGTGTTGTTGTTGTAAACTTCACCTGTAGTTGCTCTATTAACACGTTTCATATGATTTTGTACACAATTCCTTGCGTCATCGTGTCGAAGCTTTAGCAAGTAAGCTCATTTCGGAAAGTGCTTACTTTTGCTCTTACACGGAACTCTCGAGAGGCCCGTATATGTGATCTGTTTCCATAACTTTATCTTAACGAGCCGCTTTCGATTCGAGAAAATTGTTTCAATAAAATAAGTTTAAGATTTCTTAAACTAAGTTTAGCTTCAGTAGGTTATGGTTAGTTACATCAACCTTCATTTAAGATTTCGTAAACGTAGTTTAATTTCTATGGGTTCATGTATTCCAAAATGAATAAATACGGGAATTATGCAAACGAGATTGTCTCAAACATTTCTTGTTCCTACTTAGCTCAATAGTAGCAGTCATTTATTTCTATTTCGTAAATTGTGTCCTATATGCGTCCAGAGCGAAATCGCATTAGAAACGCACTTACACTGACAAAACATATACTATGGTTATGTGTGTGGTATATTTTTGAATGACAAAACATATCCTATTCCTATGTTTGTATTATGTATTTGAGTGACCAGACATATCCTGTTCCTATGTCTGTGGTATGTATTTGTATTACAAGACATATCCCTATGGTTATGTCTGTGGTATGTATTTGTACGACAAGACATATCCTGTTCCTATGTCTGTAGTATGTATTTGTATTACAAGACATATCCCTATGGTTATGTCTGTGGTATGTATTTGTACGACAAGACATATCCTGTTCATATCTCTGTGGTATGTATTTGTATTGCAAGACATATCACTATGGTTATGTCTGTGGTATGTATTTGTACGAGAAGACATATCCTGTTCCTATGTCTGTGGTATGTATTTGTATTACAAGACATATCCCTATGGTTATGTCTGTGGTATGTATTTGTACGACAAGACATATCCTGTTCCTATGTCTGTGGTATGTATTTGAATGGCATGACAAGTACTTTTGTTATGTCTGTCCTATGTATTTTAATGACAAGACATATCCCATTGTTATTTCTGTGGTGTATATTTTTATGACAAGACACATCCTATGATTGTTTTCTAGATCATCGGTGGTTACTTAACATGTAACAAAAATAATGACAAAAGAAAAAATAATAGTTAATCTAAGTAAAATAACGTCACACACGAAATTCAAATATATGCAACTGTTTTTTTTTTGTTCTGTCTTTCTGTTATTATGTTTATATGTGTTTCCCTGGAGCGGCTGGACCAATTTTGATGAAACTAGATGATGGTGAGTGTTTATGGGGTATGACATAGACTACATTTTATTTCTATAACTAGTAATCTGGACCTGGTTATTGCAATACGGGCCAAATCGCTACTAACAAATAAAATCGCACAACAGTATACACGAGCATAGATCTGAATTTAAAGTTTTCACGAGCCAAGATGTCCACGTATTTTTATCGCTAAAGCGAGGACTGAGACGTCCTTAGTGCGAGACGTTTCATCAAGGTTATTGACATTAACAATGTGCTCCTCCTTCCTTTGAATGGCTATCGATTTCAAGGACATGAAACAGTGACGCCTAAAATGTTTAAAGAACACTTGGCTGTGTTACAACATTTTAATGGTCTATATTACTCGTAAAAGCGTGTTACTGACTATCGATTCTATCTTTTCATTTCTTTTTCTAAAGCAATTTTGTTGGTTTTATTCAGAAGGTCCCTCTTGCAAGCCACAAAATTGAAAACAATTAAACTCCTTTTACTATATTTTTGTCTGCCTTGTTGTGTATTGCCAAGCATGTTCGACTACACTCGTGAGGTTTTGGTTTCGAATCCCGAGTCGGATTATAGTGTTATTGCCCATTTTTCATTTTTCATAACAATACGAAGTCAGGAAGTTGGCGGTGCGGTTCGTCCTGCGCCTGATTTTTATGCGGTCGTGTCGGACTGCCGTCCCATCTGAATAGGAGAATGACAGAACAGGGAGTGCATTTGTGCCTACGCAAATGTTCTTGCGCTCTGTTATATATCTTGCGCTGTTGGCTAGTCTTATAAAGATGGCGGACTTGGCTAAAATTCGGCGGGGACGACATTACTATATCATCTCACGGTTTATTTAAATATACCTAATATACTGTCTAAAGTACTTACTAGAAGTAATCAGCGTTGACCGATCCACATGAAAATGAATGAATGAATAATAAAGCCACACATATTGTGCTATCACGATTCATATGGTTTCTGTGTTTTCTTTGGCTAGTAAGAAGTGAGAAGTTATGCTGTTGTCTATGCCAATAAAAAGAAACATTAACTTATGACGAGAAATAGATGTTCCGATCGATCTACAACCAGTCGCATGATGATTTTAATATCGGCGGCGTTGGACAGGAACATATCCTAAAATACAATTATATAATTTCCATTTTTAAAGGCATATTACTTATCTTTGGCGGATTTCCTATTCGACCCGTGAGACCCAGGTCTATGGTGGCATGATTTTGGAATCTTGGAGATCATAAACACTCAATATCTGAAATTGTTTATAAGAGTCAAAAATAACGCCATATCGGATAGGGCCAAGGGTAGTATCTAATCTAAATTCGACACTGATCATCACAATAAGCTCAGACAAGGAAATCGAAAAAACAAGAGCGCAACCATCACGTTACTACTTGGAAAGTTTTGCAAATATGCTAACGGGACTTTGTCAACAGGAAAACTGCGGAAACCAAAAACCGGTGTCGCGCTACTGTATTTATGACTACTCAACAAATTTTCGGCTTCCTTTATTTCAGTGCTGAAACTGAGCGTAAAGGTACATAAATTTCACACACAAACAACACCGGTACGATGCCGCGCTTATACGAAAATTTAAAACGATAAAGCAACAACGCATTTTCGTTCGGTTATAATATTAATTATAAAATATCAATAGCCGTGTGTGTCAATGTCAATATATTTATAGCACAATTATTCTGAATGTTTGTGCATACGTGATTTTTAACACGCCTATCGAGCCACATGCATTTTACTTGAATCAGATGGTACAGATTTTAAAAAAGTGAACGGAAATCTTCCCAAATAGCACTAGGACAAGAAAGAAGTAGTTCCCTTTTCCCGACAGTTCTTTCAAGGGTGAGGAGTTCGCGAGCCTGTGGAGGAGATGAGTGTAAAAATGATGGTCCCGTTTCCCGCAAATGGGACATGAGATAATCCACGCATGTATGATCATGGAGAGTAATATTTGCATAAGAAATAGGTATGGAATATAAAAGGGTATTGCTTAGATTTTACAAGCTGTAACACTTTATTATGTTTCCTCTCTTTTTATCTCTGCGGAAATCTAGGATAGAAATGGTAGACTTTATATATATAAAGTATTACATGTATATATATATATATATATATATATATATAT
>JAFELO010000010.1:399182-452512 GCA_017140195.1 Eumaeus atala | reverse complement strand
CATTGTACTGTTCCAAAGTTGGTAGGGTTGTCCAGTGGTGCAGGACAGCCCCATCCGTGGAGGTGGCGTCGGTCCCTACGGGTGCCGACTTGCCGTCGAGGTGCCCTGATGATTTGTTGTTCCGGGGTACCTTACGAGAGGTGGCACTGGTGGCACTCGCGGTGTTTTTTGTGGGTATTCGGCACTGTATAATGTGGCGTGAACCCCACACACCACTGGACCCCACCCAGGGCCAGTGAAAGAGCGTAAATGCGTTTCCCCGTCCCTCTAAAATAATTTTACTAATTTATCTTCAATATACAGACAGCGATCAGTTACGATTTTATTATAAGTATAGATAGACAGATAAAACTGGATGAAAGTGACTAAGTTGGTGTAAAGAATACGCAAACATCAAATGTTTGTAATTTATTAAATTATGTAATACACTTTGAAATTTTTTGTCCAGCGACGACCCAAAGTCAAAACTTACCCGTCAGTATAGTGAAGTTCTTGTACACTTATTTGTGCGAGATTAACATGGCCTTGAAGATGTTATAAAAGGCGGCAGATGATGACGATAGAATCACGCCAGAGCTACTTAAGGCGAGTAACACACCGATCCTTAAAGTCCTTCAGAAGCTTTTCCTTTAAGCAATTAAGGAATTGTGGGTGAACAGCCAAGTGGAATCTATGGATTATGAGAAAGCCTTCGACGTGATCGAAATATGCGTGTTCCTACGATCTCTGTATCAATGGCATACCAACAACACGTACAACGAAGCTGTGAGGTGTTTGTACGAAAACTCTACCATGGTCCGAGTACAGTACCAGTATAAAAGGAATTCTTTTACAGCGACGCATAAGATAGGCGTTATATCTTCGTAAGTCTTCTTTCAAAGGAGAGGCCTTTGAAAGACGCCCTCAAGCTCATAGAGTGGAAGGACCGTGCATCAATGTACTTATTCTGGCCATAAATAAGGTCACAAAAATTATTACACTAGAATTTGGAATTCGTCATTTTTATAAGATAGCGCTTTCTCATTTTGCGCCAATACATTGTACAATATTTCGCGATATCAAAATGGAGTGGGGTGACAAAGTAAACAGACTCACTGTGACTTCATTACACAAAGTAGACGTGGAGCCAAATGCAATTTTTAAAACTCTCCATACACTTGGTATTAAACAATTGTTTATGTGCAGTGCTCCTGAAAGGTACAACGAGACTTCCCCTGTCTGTGACAGAGTAAGATATGGCCATCCACGTAGTGCTTTTACCAAAAAGGTGGTCAAAGCAGCAAGAATTGGAAGTAATTCTGTCCGAAAACAAAAGTTTTTATCTCGGGAAATGAAGACAGCACCTAGAACCATGTCGCGTATTTCAAGAGATGACTCAGGACAATCAGACTGTGAGTGACATATTGGTAATTTCTTAACTGATAAATTAAAGATGAATAGGGTGATAAAATCAAAACAACTACTGAAGCGGAACGCAATAAGAGGTCACAGAGAAAAAGTTTTTTTTTTTACAATTGAGCAACATTAAAAACAAACAAATGACCATGTTTATGCACAAAGCTCAAAGGAAGCTCCCCAATTAGTCAACAGAGTGCAACGTGGGCATTATTCGACATCAGTCATGGTTTGGTGGGGTGTTATGAAGGAGTGACTGAGCCATATTTATGTGAAAAAGGCACCAGGACATCGGCATAAGTGTATAGCTATCATTCTTAAGAAGGTATTTAGACCTCTTAATTACGCCATCTTCAATAACAAGGTATGGTCCTTCCTGCAAGACTCGGCACGGGGTCGTAAAGCTCGATCCATGCAGTCTTGTTTGGAATCGAACGTCTCAGATCTTAATCCGCTGGATTTTGGTCAGTTTTAGAGAGTGCAGCTTGCACTAAACGCCATGATAATTTGGAGTCCCTAAAACAATCCATACGATTAGCAGTCAAGAAAGTCCCCATGGAAAGGGTGCGTGCTTTTATTGATAACTGAACTTAGTGTTTAAAGGAATGTATTGCTGGCAATGGAGACTTCTTCCAATAAGTTTTTTTATATTTTTAATTGTTTTATATTTGTATTTTTATTTGTTTTGTATCGTCTCTGTGGTGTAACGGTGCGGGTGTCGTCTGCTAAGACCGTTTGCCGCGTGAGGTACTGGGTTCGATCCCCAGACTGGGGAACTATTTATAAATATTTTTCAGATTATTCTGAGCATACATTACATTGTCCGGGATTGGAATGAGCCCGAAGTGGCTATAGGCTTGCCACCTATGGCATCATGGGCCTCAGTACAAAGGCTAATCGTGGGTGTTCTGGTATATCTACTGGAATTACGAGTTGTAGATGACACCTCTGCCTACCTCTTCGGGGATTGTTATCCCCGAGGAGGTAGGCAGAGGTGTGCTGAATGAATCGAACAATGTGTGAAGCTTTGAGAAGGTTTTACCGAGTACATCAGTTTTACGATTGCGTACCCAAAGCCTAACGGGGTCTCGTTACTAAGACTCCGTTATCCGTCTGCCTATCTGTCGCCAGCCCTCGAGCTTCCTAGCTCAGTTTCAACCGCTATGTCTTCTATCGCCCAAGGTTTAGATTAAAATTGATTTGGAACCAGAAATAAATGTAGGATTATAAGGCATATTAGGATAGAATAGAATAGAATGTAATAAATTTTATCTATGACACACACAGATATATGACTTACAAGGAAATAAAAACGCAAATTATAAATAAAGCATTATACTTATTGAGTCACAAAATGGTTGCAAATGATTTTTATTTGTGTATAAGTGCTATGAAATTTAACAGCTACTGCATTGAAACTAGATTCTAGATATTGTAACAAACAGCGATCCGCCTCGGCTTCAGCCAATAACAGGGGCCAATGAATAGACTAAAATTTTATTATTTAAAATAATTTCAATAAGAGGGAGTGCCATGCTGCATAGGAGGTGGTCGTGCCGTTTGTGAGTAACCGGTGGCCCATTAAGGTGTGGAAAAAGGGTAATGCATCGGCATGGTAGGTAATTATGTGGATTTTCATTGGCGTCGGTAGTCGTAAGAAGGCTCCGATTGCTGGTTTACCCCCAACTCTATAAAAAGAAATATTCAAGGATGAAAACCGCAGGAAAATCTGTTTAGTCCGTTTTGAGAAAACCGATTAATGTACAGACACACAGCTTTTGGAGACATTGTTTTATAATAAGCATATAGATATTGTGCATAGAGTCAGGGGATCAATAATACCTGACTGTCGAGTCGGCTTGACCGAACCGAGTTAATACATGTCGCTCACCTAACTTACCTGAAATTATCGCTGTCCTTTTGCGTTTCTTGCGGTTTGTAGAGGCCTCGATAGTTGCGTGTATTCGATTGTATACAACTTATTAAACGTTCGTGGCATTGTTGGAATTCTTTTTGATTTTTTTAGTACTTTATTCCTGAATATAGATATCTATACCAATCTATATTAATAATATAAAACTGAAGTGTACAAAGAAATTACTATTACGGATTTTATCACAGTTTATTTAATTATTTAACTGGCCCAACGTTTCAGAAGCTTTACAGTAACCATGGTCACGGGCGGACCAAACGGCAAAATCCGTAAAAAGTAGTTTTATTGTAATGAGTAACATTCGCGTAAACTTAAGACATCATACTGAAGTCTGTTTGAAGGACGCGCTAAGCTCAGGAACTTATAGGAATTAAATAATATTTTTTGTGTGCAATAGTCCATATACCGAATAAGGTATATATTGAATCACGACGCTACTACTAACAGAACCGAAGTATCGTGGATGAAAACTTCGAGGCCATTTGTGCTGCTAGTTTATAAATATCATTTTTTTATTAATAAATTAATGTTTTTCTTAAAAAAAAGAGAAATTACGATATTTGAGGCCAGCGGTTTGATAGAAATATGAAAAGAATAGAACACAGAACTAAGACGCTCAAATTTTACCTCCCTCACGTCATTTACGTCTCTGGCGCACCTTTCTCTACAGAATCACGCTCAATTTCAAATAGTAAAATCCAGTTACGAAGCGCTCCTAGTTACATTCAAGCCATGGATTTCCTCTATAGTATAAAGGGAACAAACGAGTCATCGCAGGCTTCTGTTAGCTACCGACATCCACAGCATTACATTTATGCCAATGCGTTGCCTCCCTTTCCTCCTGCTTTGCCAATGGGTAATGTCCCTCCATGACCAATTTTTCTTGTGGTTGCCAATTCCTATCGGAGATCAGTGATCTTTACATTGTATTTCCATTAATGTTGCGGTACGGTAGAAGGTAATTCGATATATGTGAAATCATTCAGCCAGGTTTTGGAGCCAATTTTTCTGCGACGATCGAGTGCCCCAGGGCCTGTTATTTTGCCCTGCAGCAAGAGTGTAGGCTAGCTATACATATATGAACAAGAAGTACCTCTCCGGTTACGCCGGCAAAGTTCAGCTGCAATGAAGCCTGGCACTATCTCTTCCAAAATCAGGTACGAATATCCTATCCCACCATGTTTTGAGCCTTGTAGTGGCGGTGGGGCTCAGTTTCCAGAGGTAAATCGAGAATACCTTGAGCGAAGCCGATTGAACCGAAGGGTCTGCTCTTTGCACCCCTCTTATAGGAAGAGGGGACAAAAGAGCAAAAGGAGGCGGTGATTTTGCGCACGGGTCATGAGGCAAGGATGGGTACCTCGCCCCATTGCACTATCCCAAAGTTAGTGGGGTTGTGCTTTGGTGCACGACATCTACATCTGTGGAGGTGGCGTCGGTCTCTTAGGAGGCCGACTAGCCGCCGAGATGCCCTGACGATTCGTTATTACCGGGCACCACGCCAAAGGCGGCAATGATATCACTCGAGGTGTTTTTTGTGGGTATTGATCACCATAATGTGCCGCGAGCCCCACATACCACTATCCCACCCAGGGCCAAGGCGCGTGAGTGCGTTTCCCCGCGGCAACAAAAAACTACTACGCGGGATGACATCACAAAAATCGTTGCTCGCTATTTTTCTCGAACATCCCACAGGTGAAATTTCTATTGATATCAAAAGTGTGACAGCGGGAAGCCTCGCGGTACTTTTACCTTCATCCTGTTGACATTTCAAAAATTGAAAACGTCGCGAGTGCTATTTTCTTAAAACAGAAATAGACAAAATTTTCTGCGCTCTACTCTTATAAATCTCAGAAAATGTCGTTTTGAATTTGGCTTAAGATTTATATGAGATTTATTTTACTTTTTGTTAGGATCGTGATATGATATTCCGTTCTCTATGCCTACCCCATTAGGGAGCTGGCGTGAGCATGAGTTGTTATTGTTATTTTACTTTTTTCTCTATTAAGAAGTTAAGCTATTTATATCAAATACAATATCAATTTCCCGCCGACTTCGATTGCGGGAATTTGATATGGCACAATGTTATTGTCTATTATATGTATTCTAGCAGTCCACTGATATTTTACAACATATGGCATAACTCCATTGATTTACAAAAACACAAAAATTATACAATTTAATTTTGGCCTCGTAGACATTAATGGCAATGTGCGGTAATGAACACTGTCTGTCGGCGCTAGTAGCTAGTTGTCATTAATTGATATATAAGGATTTACTTTGATAACTTTGGTTACATATCGTACTTTACATAATGATCTCTAATGCTTTAGGAAATATTATAGAACCTATATTCATTAGAGATAATGTTGTATTCTTATGGTAATAAGAAATTTCAAATCAGTCCAACAGCTTCCAATTCAATGTAAAGAAACAAACAATCAAATAGGATATGATCCTTACATTTAGGTGAAATAAAAGTTTTTAATTGAAAATTATAAAAATAATAATTTGTAAAGAGATCATTTGATAACCTAAGCAAGAAAATAAGCACATAATAAATCAGTTAAATTTTATTTTCTACATGATCACCATCAAGTTCGATGCACTTTTTCCATCTTCCATGTAAAGTATTTAACGCTGAAAAGCAATGATTCTTCCTTAGAGTCAAAATAAGCATCTACTGCTGTTTTAACTCTTTCGTTTTGGTCGAATTTTGGACCTCCCACTCGATCCGGTGAATAAGGTGGATGCGGTGCAGTTCAAAGCCACAATTGTGCAACATGCTCACGGGCGTTATCTTGATGAAACAGGACTATTCTTCCGAGCATTCCTGGACGCTCTCCTTTTATTTCCTCTCGTAAACGACGTAGTAAGACACAGTAGTTATCAGAGTTTATAGTCTGATCCCTTTCAAGATAATCAGTCATACTAACACCCTTCGTGTTCCAGAATACTGACCTTATTTGACGACAAAATCGCCCCAGCATTTTTAGGGGTTGGTGAATCAGGTCTTCTCCAGGTTGTTTTGTTTCTGGCGTATAGTAATGAGGGTCATGTTTCGTCCATTGTAACAAACCGATTCAAAAAATGATCCCCGCCGGATTCTAATAACAGCAAACAGTCACGTGAAAAAACTCTAAATAGTTAATCGCGTCCTTATTTCTTCAACTGAAAGCAGTCGCGGAAACCACCCCGCGGACACCTAGTGGAAACACATTTCGTTGACTATGATGCTTTGAGTGCGTTCATAAGACGTGCCTATAACCTCTATCCGCGGTCTCACATAATGGAATCACGTATTTTTTTAATATTTTCGTCAGTAGTGGTCCTCGAAGGCACTCCCGAGTGTGGTTAATATTTCTCACTCTACCACGTACGAATTCGGCCATCCATTTTTTGACGAATACGGACGGATAGGACGGAACGCAATCTCCTAAAGTACAGATCATCGTAGATGGCTTTCAGTAATACCCCCTTCTTAACGACGTACTTAATGACGGCACGCTGCTCGATTTGCCCCATTTACAGAAACTATGTCCGATTGCTTTGTTAAAAAAATTATAAAATCACGACTACTTATCGCACACGTTTCGAACTTCACACAACTACCTAGTCTGTACTGACGTAAATAATGTGGGTAGATTTGATTTTTAGAATTGACTGAATTTGTGTTAGTCCGAGTACTTTTCAATCCCCCCAGGAAGATCAAAAAAAAGTGTCGTTATCGAGCGAATTTTACATCTTTTACTTGCAGTCCATTTTCTAAAGATTCATGCATTTTCTAAAGCATGGCTGTCATTTTACGGCAGTGACATGTGAGCGAGAGGTACCTCATTCGTGCCTGCACAAATCGGCTGCATAGGAGGATGTAGTATCATACACCATACATAGCACTGCCTCCTCCTATACATCATGGCACTACCTCTTCCTAAGAGTATGCGAGACATTATTAGTGTAGACGTCATGTGACAACAATTGAATTTTCAATTGAGATATCTCGCGAGTTTATCCGGCAATCAATCACCTCGCCACCGACAAGGGGCGCTGTATCCATCACGCGACGGTAACGGTTTGTGTTTCATCATCCATCAATCGATCGAGAGCTATCGGGGGGATCTTAATGCTCACAAGCCCGGACCACAATGAAAGCACTTTCATTTTTTATGTTTTTTTTTAGACATAAAAATGGGACACGTTATTATTACATAAATATTTTTGATAATGATAGTCACGGATACGTGCCTGCATAAGTCCGCTAAATGGTTTTTGTTTTATATTTGTCCACGTAAGATTGATGAAAAAATTATGATTACGTCATTAGACCATTACCGTCTACACTGAACATACTACTGACACAAAGGAGAGATGATCTACTTCAAATGAGATTTTGTTTTAGACGTGTTGGGCCGTCTTCCCGAATATTTCTGTCCCGAGAGGGACTACATGCGCCGAGGCGAACCCCATGACCTGGGACGGGTCGGGTGAAGTGGTCCGCATTGCTGTGGCCTTCCGCACCTAAGTCTGAGGCCTATAGGGCTCAGGGGGGAGGTTTAGGTTGATTTATGGGTGAGTGGTGGAATGGATGTGTTATGCATGTGCATGTGTGATCCTCATCCGGGTTTCCGGATCAACAACAACACAAGTCTCACCAACTTGTACAGGACCTGTCGAAGGCTCCTAAGGAAGTTGCAAAGTAGTCCGGAAGCCTAACAGTTCACCTCTTTTGGGAATATAGAACTTCAACCTCCGGAGCAGAAGCCTCTCGAACAACTTGGCGATGTGTGACAGCAGCATTTTCGGTCGGTAACTTCCAGGCAGGCTTCGGGTTTTCCCCGTCTTCGGCAGCGCGATAACCCACCTCTCTTTCTAGGTTTCCCTCGTCTTTCCACCTAGTCCGGAGGCAAGGAGCCCTTGCTTTAGGCAAAGTATATATAGAGTAGGGAAGCTATAGGCCAGTCTATATAGGTGACTGGGCATCTTGGTAAATAAAGAACGAAGATGAGAACATCTTTCATGCTGCGCAAGATTGAAATGAGTGAAAAAAGAGAGACGGAGTAAATCACATTCAATTTATCTTTCGATTTAAATGGCAGCGTTTTAGGCTGGCTCCCCTTGTCTAGCTATATTACCTCTATTGGTTTTATTCCATTACGTTCACAGTCTTATATGAAGACAGCGCCCTTTAATAAATGTCAATGATGTCAAAATGTATGACTACACTATTGTCAACAACATCCAAGCAAATATTAAATATTTTTTGCCGTGAAATTAAAATGAATTCATGGATTTCAATTATCAAAACTGTCATATATAATTTATTTCCTTCATTACATGACTGTTGCAAGGGCCGTCTCGTTAATATAACTTTAAAATGTTGCGTTATAAACATGGACAAACAAAAGCGAAGCTAATAAAATGGCGTCGAAAGTCTTATGTTGTTTACTTCAAAGAAGGCAACACCAAATGCATTGAGTTGAAATGAAAGTAGTTCCAAGTTCTGAAGTAGACGAGTAAAGCAGTAAGTTGTCCATTGTGCAGGGGAGTTTGAGCTTCAAGACTTAACCGCATCAGATCACAGACGTGTGAACACAAGTTTGGAGCTGTACAGACCGTAATAATAAAGATTCACCGTCGACTTACTTCCAGTGTTGTATACGAACAACAATATAACAAGTTTACTGATATTTTAATACGCGGGCGATTCCCTCGTTGGACTCTGACGTCACAGACAATATTATTATAATGAACATGAGCCAATGAGGCACAGGAATGACACTGTAACTGAAACCCTCATTAACGTCTGAATTAAAAACAGACGCAAGCTAAATTTAAACAAATACAACAAATAGAGATGGGAGTATTTAGGTAGCAACCATTTTTATTTTTAAGGACTCCAAATTATCATGGCGTTTAGAGCAGGCTGTACCCTCTAAAATTGATCATAAATCATAATCCAGCGGATTAAAATCGGGACTAAATGAATGGCAGTCTTCAGCTCTGATGAAGTCCGGAGCATTCTTTTTAACCAATAGTGGTTGGATCGAGCTTTATGATCTGGTGCCAAGTCTTACTGGAAGACACTGGTTATTGAACATAGGCTGAACTACCCTCTCAGAAATGATATCTTGATACGCTGGTGCCGATGTTTTAATACATTTTTCACAAAAATATGACTCAGTCACTCCTTCACAGCTAACACCCCATTAAACTATGGCTGAAGTCGGACAATGCCCACGTTGCAATCTGTTGGCTAATTGGGAAGCTCCCTTAGAGCTTTGAGCATAAATACGGTATATATTCTATTCTTCTTCATGTCATTTTACAGTTCATTCTGGCTAGCTATGGCTAGACTATGGAATTACTTACCACATGCTATTCGGATTTGTAAGACATTGCAGCTTTTAAAGAAACAATAGAAGTATATTATTTGAATCAGACGTGAACTCAAAGTTGAATTAAATTATTTCTGTAACCATTTCATTAATATAAAGTATGTACTGTATATGTATACTGCCTATTTATTTACCGTTATATTAAAGTAAAAATAATAATTTGCATACTAATATTGCGTTTGTCATACAAATTTTCCTGTAGCAGGGCTGCTGGAAGAAATTTCAATGCGGAATAAGTAGTGCTTCTGTACCAATTTTTATAATATTAAGTCTAGGTAGTGTATGTTTACAGTGAACATTAATTATTAAATAAATAAAACATGTTGGGCACCCCTGGACTAGACGACAGCCGCATAATGTATAATACCAGTTATCGTGGCTGATGATGATGATGATGCTCCGTAATGAACAATTCCCGGCCGTATTTGAATTCCAATTTCGAGTTCCAAAAACCAAATGTTCCACCACACTCCATTTAGCTGATGCACTACGACGGTTTAATACTTGATTGCTCTCACCCTACATAGATTTATGGCGAGCACTTTTAAATGAAATTCAACTTTATGTGAATGCGACTAGATACATTTTCATGATGTTCACCGTTTAGTGATCTGTTTGGCACATGCACTATTTAAAAGAAATAAAAGCTGTGTCCTCTACTTCAGTTGCCTATAGAGTTTACTGAAACGAAAATGATTTTGTGGAAGGTACGCAAAAAAAGTGGTTACGCTGGTGTTACGCTCGTTTGCTCGATCGCTGTCTCACTGGATTGCGCATCTCATATTTTTTCAGACCCTTATTAATTTCTTAGTCACCGAACTCCCAAAACTATATTTATGTATTAATTTATAGCATTCTATATGTTTGGAATATGTAAAGTATGTAATCACTGGCCTTAAATTAAATCATACATTTACTTGTATTATGAAATATTTCTGTGATGCGTTGCAGCCGAATTGGGTCGGCACCAAACTGCCGTAAAGTGACGGCTACGCTGTCGATTTTCCTGCTGTTTGTGAGTTGCTGATGGCCTATTAGAGAAATGGGGGGAGAGAAGGAAGGCAACCTTTATGTTAGCCCTTTCTAGCTAGATATATTGCCATGCTGCCCTGCAGCCGAATTTGGCCGGCTGGACCGAGGAGGTGTCTCCCACTGTCGCGTTTCGTGCGTTTTGTGGGAAGCCGGCGGACAGTGCATTTGCATACGCGGATGTTGATGGGCGTTAGGTAGTCAAAGGACCCCGATTGCTTTTTCTTGATTGTTATTTCATTCTGTGTTGTTCATTATAGGGGGACAGATGATATAAAAAACTTTTTCGGGCACACGTATTCTTGTGCAGGCAGGCAGTTGCCTTTTACCCGTTTGCATTATTAAAACCCCTCCGATGTCACGAGTTTTGTTTCATAACTCTTCAGCTTTATATCATTATTATAGCTAATAATATGAGAGAAGAGTCTGTTAGGACGCGTGAGCTGCTGCTGGACCAAATTGGAAAATTCTTTTCGTGTTGAATATTCCATTTATCAAGGCAGGCTATAGGCCATATGCCATGACTCTACGATTAACAGGACAGGAGTTATGCTTGTGAAACCGCGGGGTAATATTCGTCTCCGATATTCATACAATACAGAGGGTGCGTCTATATTCTCTGTACATTGTCACATCTCTGTACATTGTCATATCGTTGCACATTTGACCCGAATTAATTAATCGTAATTCACACTTAGTGCAAGTGTAGGCGTAGAGGAAATTCCGAATTCAATAGGACTCATATCCGTCGATACCTGACGGCTTGTACCAGCACAATGGGATAATATAGCACAAAGCGGTGCTCCCCTACGAGGGCTTATCATGAATTTCGTAAGTATTTCGGTACGGTACACCGAGTGCAATACATATCATGTACTTTATGTTAGGCAAATGTATTTTGTGTACTCTAAACTTCAAAAAGTTGAGTTTATCGAATAATATTCTTATTGTAGGTTCGCAAAGTTTCATTAGTTTACGGTGGCCCAATGTGAGGATGGAGGGCGACACGCCTATATAAAAATTCAGTCATTCGTCAGTTGGGTGAGAAAAAACTCGCGCTGCACTTTTGGGCCCTCATGTTTGCAACTTTACCGCGTGTTATGCCAGAGGTCGCGAGTTCGAATCCCGCATAGGTCATGGATGTTTATATATGTATTATATGTATTTCTATGATAAAAATCTTAAGTATATAAAATTTTCAAAATTTATAAAAAATATTAAATTAAATGTATTGTCCATTGTCTAATACCTGTAACACAAGTCCTCACGGTACTTAGCACAGGGCTAGGCTAATGTCGTGTGATAAGTCTACAGATATTATTATTATTGTTTTTATAAATATTATTATTGTTATTATTATTATTATATACATTCATTACCTAGGCGGGATTCGAACTCGCGATTCGACGTGCGCGGCATAGCCACCTACATTACAATTACCCCATTCGCTTTTTAACCATACACACCAGTCACTAGCGAATCCCTACAGAATCGTGCTATACTTGTTTATTAGCGACAAAGCCGTAGAACGCGGCTAGTACTCACAGAGGAAGCACAGCACGTGTCAGGGTTTCTATTGTCCCTTTGTACTGCTGTAATGCGATCGTGTCCTGGCTTTCACTTTTATTATGAGTGTAAGGATAGTTTAGTTTAAACCAGTCCGCTATACACGTGGTGCTTGTGTGGTACGCGGGACCACAGCACCCTATCATATCATAATGGTTGCCAAAGTGCTGGCTGTGTGACGTCACTGTTATACTTTCTAAAAAAGGAGGTGAAAAGGAGGGCAACGCGTCGGGATAATTATTCTGATGTTCATGGGCGTCGGTAGTCGTTGAGGGGCTCCGATTTCTAGTTTGTCCCCTATACTATAAAAAAGCAGAAAAAGCTAGTAGCAGGAGTGGCGTCATCATGAAAACCGCACTCGCATGGGCCGAATTACGCAAATTCCCGTCTTAGGACCTACGTCCTAAAAATGACCCACGCGCAAAACTGAAACTCCAAACACTTGACGTCTAGTTTGTGAGATTCCGGAACAAGTGAGTGAGTGACCATTCGCTTATATATACTTTAGTACTGGTGCCCGCGATTTCACGCTCGTAACTAACCTACAAAGATGCATCCTGCGGGGCGAATTTCGCAAAAACCCGTCTTAAGGAGCACATACATATTAAAAAGTACCCCCATGCAAAACTTAAAACTTCTAGGCACTTGTAATTTCCGATATTTCGTGGTAAGTGCATGAATGGGTGAACTTTCGCCTTTATATAACATATATTATATACACATCTGTGAGATAGAGGTGTGTATATTAAATACGAGCAATTGCACACAACTACGCGATAAATAGACATTTTTAGTTAAGTAATTTATAAACCTTGCGGCCTACCGCTGCCCTGATTGAGCAATCGGCACGTGGCACGAGACCATCGGAGCGATGTGATCTATTTAATTGAATATTTAAACCAACTATGCTTACGTTACGTGTTTCTAGTAAGCGCAATTACAGCTGAATTAGGGCGACACGACCGGGAAGGTACCTGTCGCTCACATAACACCGCCGTGAACTGACGATTATGCGTATGATTTGCGAGTTTCCTGTGACCCATTGCTGCTGACTCGATCTATCATGGCATTCGACTATCCATTCGCTCCACTTTAGGGACCGATACGACTTAGGGATCTGTACGAGTCCTCTGGTATTGCGGATGTCTATGGGCGTTGGTGATCACTTACATGCAGGTTGCTCAACTGCTCGCCTGCCTCCGATGCTATTAATAAGAAAGAGGGCCCTGATAGCCCAATAGCGGGAATTCGAACTAGTGAGACTTCGTCCTCATCAAGCTGAATTTAGTCCACTGCCGTACATGGCTCTCTTGCAATGAACGCAATGACAAGCTACCTCTTGACAATCGCATCCTACCCGGACCGTCTTCTGTACGGATCTCGTCTCACCTGATGAATAGCCGACCGGCACAAAACAAAGTTTCCAAAACCGGTCCATCTGTATGTGGTATATTTTCTCAAAATCAATATTGAATGGATTTTGATGCGGTTTTTACTAATGGATAGCAACTCCCGAGGAAGGTTTTAGTGGATGAATTGTTTTGGTAATAATACGGCCGCTGACATTTACGGATGAAGCCGGAGTTGATCGCTAATATTACAATAAATGTGATAGAAGAATTGATTTGCCTACTACTCACGTATGATCATGTTATCCCACTGCTCGTTTGCCCATTGAAAAAAAAATGTATATCGCGCATATATTGTCGTAACAAAGAAGTTGATTTATGATATTGAAAGAGAGTTTCCAGTTTACTCTTTTGGTAACGTTTTAAAGCGCTCACTTGAATAGAGCTATTATCGTTGAAAAGACCTTTTTCCGTATTAATTAAAAGTCTATTATGATGTTGTAGTGGGGGTCTTTGCTTTTACCTTCATCATTAAAGTGATACGAGATGCATTCATAATTTAATATGACCTTGATATTTTGAGCGATTCCGAGCTTACGGATTTTAAACTTCGATTTGTTAACGCGACTAATTAAATAATACCGTGCGTGACACTGGGTACATTAAAATACATTTCCTTCATAGAACTGACTGCCTCGGGGTGTAGTGGTAAGCCTTTCAAACCACAGTCGTGAGGTCCTAGGTTCGAGTCCCGGGTCAAACCAAATTCGGAAAGTTGGCGATGTTACAACCCCGTGTCTCGGGGAGCATATTAAGCCCGATGGCTAAATATATATAATAATAATGATAAATCATTTATCTCCGGGTATGTTAGATCGCCGTCCCATCGGTATAGAATAGTGAGGGAGCAGGGAGTGCAATTGTGCCTGCACACACACTTGTGCACTTAAACACGTATTGCGCCGTTGGCTAGTCTCTATAGAGATGGCCGCTTTGGCCAAAATTCGGCTAGGACGACATTATTTACTATTATTAATCATTGAACTCACGTCATTGTCACACGTAACGTCACGCATCGCTTAGCGTCCTTTTCGTAATATCACGCTTTTGGTCACCGAACGCTTATACACGTCTGTAACTGTGTACTAGGTGAACAAAAATTAAGGAACTCTTGCCATTTAATTAATTATATGCTCCTCACACCGCATTGCTTTGCACATGACAAATAATGAAAACCTACGTACTTACTGTACTTGATTTGCTTTCTACTTTTTATTTTCTATATGCTTATCATTTTGCCTTCAGTATTGTGTAGCAATGAATTAATTTACTTCTATTCTATTCTATTATATTCATCGTCATGCAATTCGTCACGTCACGACGAAACTTTTAAATTTTTTGTCGCGTTGGACACTTTTTGTGTGAACGAAAATCATAGAACTCGCGTCATCGTCACGGGTAACGCGTCTCGTGCTGAATAAAATTCGGTACACATGTAGTTTTATGTTTTCTCTTCCGTTTTTATAAATTATTGGTCTGTGGTCACCTATATCTCGTTAAAGCTCCATTAACTTCATTTACTCATGAAAATAGGCCATTAGAACCGCCAGAGTACGGAGAAATTAGACCGCTGGAAATTTTAATTAGTGATCAAAATTAAGCTTTCAAACTCTGATTTCCATATTGAAAATGAATTAGACTTGGTCCAAGCTTTCGGATTCTACTAGTGATTAACAATTTAAATATTTACCTACCGGCCAGTAGGATATTAAATCACCAAGGATATTATATATAATAGAAAAGTAACAAATTGTAAATAAAACCGAAATAACTAAAAATACAGAATTAGGTACTGTCTGTGTGATTTTTTCTTGCTTTCGCGGGGAAATGTATTTATGCACTGTCACCGGTTCGACCTAACACAACTAGTAAGTAATTAAATTTGTACTAACGCATTTAATTTTATATAAAAATTCTCGTGTCACAATGTTAGTTACCTAACTCCTCCAAAACGGCTTTACCGATATTTCCCAAATCTTATATGCATATTCATTAGGTCTGAGAATCGGCTACTATCTACTTTTCATACCCCTAAGTGATAATGGTTGTTCACTCTTAAGTAACCTCTTTAATGTTTACACGTTACAATGACAACAAATTCAGTTTGTGACACAACAACGTCTTTCGGACAGCTAGTATTTTATAAGTAGGATAAGCGACAATAAACACATAAAAGGCTATGTATTTAACTTTTTCTTAGAAAATATTGTTGCGTAGTAGTGTAGTAAGTGACTTCCTACAGCTCTACAATACTTTGTGATTCTTGCGTCCTCAGAGAATTTTCTCTATCCTTCCATCCTCCAGCTGCTGGGGGGTTGATGTATGTTATCTAATGAACTATGAATTTTAAGTCAATTTCCCTTTTTATTGTTGACGCGGGGAAACGCATTTACGCGCCTTCGCTGGCCCTGGGTGGAGATCCAGTGGGGTGTGAGGCTCGCGGCAAATCATAGTGCTGAATACCCACAAAAACCGCTGTGAGTGCCATCAGTGCCGTCTTTGTTGAGGTGCCCCGGAACAACAAATCATCAGGGCACCTCGACGGCCAGTCAGTCCCCTAAGGGACCGACGCCTCCTACACAGCAGGGTTGCCCCACACCACAGGATAACCCCGCCAACTTTGGGACATTGCAATGTGAGGTTCCCATCCTCGCCCTTGCCCCGTGCGCAAAAATACCTCCTCTTGTTGCTCTCTTGTCCCTCTTCTTATGAGAGGGATACATTGAGCAACTCCCTTGGCTTCGCCTGGTTTCACCCCAGGCTTTTGAGCCCCGCCGCCACGATAAGGGTTGAGCCATGGTGGGGAAATCTCAGCTCCCCTATGCAGAGTATGCATAAGTAAGTAACGCTTTTTTTTTCAAATGTATCTCTAAGTGGAGGAAACACTGTTAACATTCTAAACAGGAAACTCGATGTTAGAAATAGAGATGAAAATGTTTCGCGTAATATTTTATCCAGAGTTATGTTTTATGTATCAAACAATAATCTTCTACACTAATACTTATTTATTATTATAAAATAAAGAAGTAAGGGCCCTAAAAGTCCTCTGTTCTTATGTGGTTAATTTCCTAAAATCTACTAAACGGATTTCGACGCAGCTTCCGTAGAGCTATCTCGTGGAAGGTGAATAACAGAGTCCAAGGGTTAATGTATAATTTTTGGCCCCGTTATTCACGCGCGAAGCCGGGGCAAATCGCTAGGTTTTTTATAAAAAATCTCATGGCATGGTGTTTGTGATGAAAGTCCTCCGAAATGGCTGGACTATGTTTCTGAGATTTTGTGTGTATATTCGGTAGGTTTGAAAAGCGGTCGCCTCTTTACCTACCTAATGGATGTTTCAACTTTACATCTCAATATCTGTACGGGATCGAAACTTGTAAGTGTGAAATCACGGGGCGCTGCTAGCGGATATTTTGCTCAAATAATGGCTGGCCACATACTCAAGGGAGCATCCGGCAGATGAGCCGGCCAGGTTCTATGATGGAGACTGCTTTTAGAAAAACAAAATATTGATCTATCATCCACCAGGTGATAGGAGATCGGTCGTCATTGCGTTCATTGAGGAAGCCCTTGTAGACAAGGCCTTGCCTTGAAAACCCCATCTATAGATCGATGGGACTAATTACAATATTTTTTTATGTTATAGGGGGACAAACAAGCGATCCAGCCTTTTGATAATTATCTACTGACGCCCATAAACATTCACATAATACTTAATGCGTTGTCTTCCTTCCTCCTCTATAACGGGTCGCCGGCTACGCACAAAAAGTACCAAACGCGACAACAAAGCTATCACTTTACGCCGGTATCATGTAAGCAAGAGGAACCTCCCCGGCCCAATTAATCAGTAATACAGCATGGAAGTAGTTTCAAGAGATAACTCTTACTAAAATGATGATGGTCAGATAATAATTCGTAGACGCTTTAACACCGTTTGCGTTTCACAATGGGCTCATTTTAAATGGGACGTAGTATAAATTGATAGCGGACGTGTTGTGGAATTGATTAGATTTACAAAGGCACAATTAAGGGGGGGATAGCACGGGCTACAAGGCCAATTTCAATGAAACTGTTCATATCGGTCGGCTGTGACTCAGCCAGGAATTTGCATATTCGTTTTTACATGGTAGGGAAAACACAGCGGGTTAATGATTGTTCACATGAGTTGCCCTAATTCACCCTATCTACGGCGATGAGATGAGCCACCGGCTTCTCATAAACCGTACGATATACGATGAGTGATATAATGTAAGCGAGAATTCTCACAGAATAACTAGAAGAGAATATCCATATATCACAATCCTTATACATTAGAGTTGCTTCCTATGGGACCTCTACAGTAATGAAATATAGCAATCACGTCATGATTAAGAAGGCCATGGAAAGTCTGTAATGAACATTCGGAATCTCATCGAGAGCTCAATAAATTTATTTTGTTGATGTTAGACCATGACGTCTTCCATCATGGCAGCATAGCTGACACTTTGGTCACTTTGTTGGCAGTATCGTGTGAGCAAGAGCCACCACCCCAATCGTGTCGTCCCCGTTTGGTTGAAATGCAGCATGACAGCGTGTCATACCTTACTAAACGATAGTAGGAAATACTTATCAACAATGCCAATTATAATGAATCATTAAGATAAGTTCGTCAATATTTTTCAATTTTCGTTCAACTTCACTAATCACTCATTCATTCAGATGAGTTACAAATGAATCTGTCGAGTGTCGTGAATATAATAAGTTTGATTGTTTCAGCGGCTGCCATGAATATTGTGGCTCGCACAATGGTCTGGTACGGTATCACCATTCATCAATTCTCGCTCATCGCTCCATTGTTCATTGTGCAAAGAATAACAATAATTCCGCAAATTCCACCCTGAAAAGCAGATACATGATGCATTTCAAGCTATTGTTAAAATCATTATATGCACAATTAATATTATTTTGTTATGGGAAGAGGAAGCTGCGCGCTTTATTTTGGGTGTAGTATGAGTAGGCGAAGATTAGCCCAATATAACTTCATTGGATTACTACAAGTGCCCGTCGAGGGGTTCCCCATACACTAACGATCCGCCCCGACTTCGTCCGTGAATAACACGCATCCGATTTCTACCTTAACCTATTCCTATTCATTGGTGAACACAGCATGACAAACCAGTTCTATAGATAGACATGATGGAAGACATCATCTAGTCTTCCATCATGGCGGTTGTCACTTTGTTCTGGCTGGCTGTCTGCAATAATAATAATGATGAACTTTGGAGAAATTTTCACCAGTGCACAGAGTAATAACCGGGAATAATATTAGTGTATAATTTGTTGAAGTAATAAACTTTCCAGTCCCTGTTATTCACGGGTGAAGCCGGGGCGGATCACTAGTTGATATCATTACTATCGTGTCGTATCGTGACGTATAAGCTTTAAGGTTCAAATTACCGTGACACGAGTGAATGTAACGTTACGTTTTTGTTGGTGATTTAGCTTTGGCTTCCATCGTTGACATTCAGGGTACCGGCCCGTAATTGGGGTGACATGTTGAGCTAAATTACATGTCAATACGAGACGGGTCTATTTTCGGGTGCGCGATTAGGTCGTCAACCTTCCATTTTTTTGGAAATATCTCGTCGTTCCGCCTATTATGAACTATGGTAGGTTAATACACCCAAATTTGTGTAATATTCAGACAAAAATAAATGTTAGACTTCAAATTGCATAATTAGTCAGGTTGTAGTATTTAGTTTTAAGAACAACGCTAGTGGGATGTATGAAATTTTACATGGGACAGATAGGGTGCTGAGTCCAACGTCCATAACTGAATTCGCATCAACGGGTTTTATTTGTCAGGTGTTTTGCTTAAGTTTCTTCCATTTCTCCTATCAAACCTCCCGCTAGCCTTTGACCTTGGATCCCAACAACATGCCATCACATTTTGCTGGCGTGTGAGGAAGAGGCAACCTCCTGGTTAGCCCTAATCCACTGCAATGGCTCTATTTTTTAGGCAGAGGGGTAGTGCCATGCGCTGCATAGGAGGAGGTAGTGCTATGCATGGTGCACTCTACCATGGTATCTCTCGCTCACTTGATACCGGCTGATCGGATAAAATAACAGCGTCGTTGTCGTGTTTCGTGCTGTTTGTGAGTAGGTAGCGAATTTCCAAGGCGCCGGTAGTCATCAAAAGGCATCGATTCTTGTTTGCCCTTAAGGCTATAAAAAAACTCTGTCAGCAGTTTTTAATATTCTAACTATCGATTTTTTCGGCTACTCGAGATTGATTTTTATATGTTTCTTAAGAAAATCATGTCAAAATTCAGTTATCCAAAATATTATTTATGGTAAATGCGTTTCTCCGCGTCAACAAAAAAGAAATGGGATGTGATGTCAAAAAAGGTCGCGAAATTACCCATTAAAGTCGTTGTATTATAAAAACACAATAATTAATAAACCGTGCAGAATGCTCTTAATAGGCCTGACCTTAAGTCAACAAGTAATCAGCAATTGCTCGCTCTTCTAACCGTCTAATGACCAATTAGACCAGTTGACTCTTGAGTCTTGACCACAATTCCCCATAAACAAATTAACCCGCACTTGTACACTTAAACAAGGGCTTGAATTATTATTGAAACATTTATTTATATTACATTTTGGAGACTATGTATGTAATAAAATTATGTGTTTTAGGACGAGGTAGTGCCATGCATGGTGCATGACACAACATCCTCCTATGCAACTGAATTGGGCCGGCTCGACCGGGGAGATACCTCTCACTCACATAATACTGCCGTAAAATGACATGTTCAGTGTCGCGCCTCGTGCGGTTTATGAGTAGCAATGGAGAGGGAAGAGAGCAACGCATCGGCATAGTAATTATGCCGATGTTCATGGGGGTCGGTAGTCGAAAAAAGGCTCCGATTTCTCGTTTGCCCCCCTATTCCGTAAAAAAAGTGAAAGTGCGAAAGTTTTTTCTTTTCATTCAAAAACTACAACGGTTACTCTCTGGAATAACATAAAATTTCCACCTATCCGCTGGACTAACGAGTTAAGCTCGCGGGATTTCGCTGAAGCGACGTGGCTCGTGACCGTGATCTATTGGGATCTTTGGGGAGTCCAACGATAAATGTCCTCCAGCTGGTGATGATAGCAATATAGTCATAGTTAGCCGTATATAGATGTACTAGTTTTATAGCTATCATATAACAACCATTCTCCAAATTTCCATGCAGAATTTCGTGAAGTCCAACATGTTCATGGTGTGGTAATCAACTTTTACGGTGTTTGATAATCTGGTGGGTTTATCTTGCAAGTTTTCTCTTCTAACTTGCATATGCTATATAGCATACGCAATATAGCATATGCAATATAGCGCAATGGTGATGTACGCATATCTTTGGACTTGCATGCCTAAAGTGAAGATTTTGCACAAAGCACGTATCATTCGTGCAGTATTCGATTTTTCTCCCTAAGTCCAGGAACGTGAAGATTTAAGCCAATTACTCGTTCTGTGTTATCTGTGTTTATGTAAATGTATATTTCCTTTTTTATTATTCCTCTTTAATCTTTTAATTCGTTCGTTGTGATGAAAAATAAGTTGATGCAGCAGTGATCAGGCTTATTCAAAAGAATATATGGCCGATGGTGCCATAAAGTTCTTCGGCAAAGACCGCGTTTGGGAATACGAAATTATGTTGGTTTCCAACATATGGGAAGACAATTTATGTACTTCGTTACTGATGATCCGTGGCGCCTCAACACTGGCGGCCGATGTCACCTACGATTCAACATAGCTATGAAACCCACACTCCTATTGGATCGTACCCAGGACCAGGTGGCCGTGCGTATAACATTCCCAACAATGCTGATAAAGGTGTTATTAAAATAATTTAAGACACAAGATTACACAATCATTTATTATTAAATTTGTCAAGCCGATCATGTGGCATGAAACATACAAATCTACATACATACCTACATACATACTCTCGTAAAACTTTCCCCTCCTTCTGGCGCATTGGAATAGACAAGAATCCTTAGGCACGGAGTCGACGGTTTTACTCCTTATGAATTTGTGTTCGCGCTACTTCCGTGTGTGTCACATATTTTCGCAGAGATCTGTGAATGAGAAAGCGTTAAACGACTGAACTCTAACCATCGCATTCCTTCGTCTACAAGCTCGTTTTACTAACGCTTGACATATCTGAACGACGCCATTACTACTGGCCCAGATATAAACGGTCACTTAAAATACAACCACCGCATATGAGGTTAGACTTAATGAAATGTGAACCACATTTATAATGTAAGCCTAAAAAGAATTTTATTTGCAGTTCCTGAACCAGTAGTAGGATGGCAACGCATCTGCGTGACAATCATGCAAATGTCCCAGGGCGTTGGTGGTCATCAAAATGCACCGATTTCTCGTTTACACCCTTATGCTATAAAAGTTGCAAAATGCAAATCCTAGCAAGCAACACTCTGTCAGGATAGTATTCAGATGCGTGAGTATTTAAACTCCAGCGTCCTGTGAAATCGGCCTAAAATAAAACCTGCAATTCAGAAGGAGCTTACAAAAACTTAGGGCCGATTTTACAAGTTAGTATCAAGTTTATAGTGTCAAGTGGTATGCCGCATTGCAGTCGAAATGGTCTAGCACGATCGGGGAAGTAATGAGGAGGCACCGGACACCCCAGCCTCTCATGCAGCTTGTGAATAGCATGGGCAACTGGACGGGAGGAAGAAACGCCTATACAGGACAGTAAGGCAGTTCTGTGGGCATCGACAATCGTCTTCTCTCTAGGTAACATGGGGACTATTACCTACTATGAAAATATTATTCGATACTTAAATATTTAAAATTAAGAGTAGTAATTAAGACCTAACTTTTTAAACATATTTTACTCTGGATTATAATCTATATTTGTCCCAAATTTTATTTAAATTTGTTTGGTAAATTTTGCATGCAATAATAACAAACATACATATAAACAACCGTGTTTATATATTCGTAGGTTTATTATAACTTTTTAATAAACCATCATCATCATTATCAGCCCTTATCGGTTCGCTGCTGAACATGGCTTCTTTCAATTAATGCCAAGACAACCGATCTCTTGCTACTCGCATCCATCCCGGACCGGCTACTGCACGGAGATCGTCTTAAATGAACTAAATAAACCATAATGGTCCCTTTTTGTACTATGGGGGGACAAGCGAACAATCGGAGCCTTTTATTGACTACCGATGTCCCAAAACATCCACATTAGTTACGCAAATACCATGTCCTGGCATGATGACAGTGAAGCAGTCACTTTACGCCAGTATCATGTGAACGAGAGGTACCTCCACGGCCGTGCCAGTCCTATTCCGTTGTAATATAGCACACAAACTCTTACTTGTTTATTCATCTGTTAGTGTACTTTTATTGTAAAAAGTTTATATTAAGCTTGTGGTAGCAATCATAACAACTGTACATTGTTTATAATTACCTCACATAGCAATTTCTTTGTAATTGAATTACCACTTGACCTATACGGTAATTCCACTACGACACGTAACACGGATTTATATATCAGGAAACGCGTAAGGCATTCACAATAGCCAACGCTAGGAAATAAGAGCGCTACAAGGCACACATCGGTCACAGCGCACCAAACCTGTCTAGGCGTACTGTACTTTGACTATAAACAGAGCCTTACGCGAGCGTTTCTAGTCCCAGTCACGATTGACACGCGCCGCACGCCGTGCGGCCAGTCACAGTTGCGCGCGCGCAGCGTACGCTCGCACGTACGCCACTTTCGCAATGTCATCATTAAACTTCACAGATGTGTGAATGTGAGGTTTATGAATTAAATACATCAGTGTATTGTGGATTATACGATAAGTGTGTGAGTTAAAAACAATTGAGGATTATTATTTTTTTGGACTTTTTAAATGTAAGTTATATGTGTCAATAGTAATTCATAAAAATATGTATAATCTCATTATCATCATCAGCCTTAATACCTAATAAATTTTATTTCACGTATCTATATATATCATAGAATGTTTCGTTTTGGTGCACTATTTAAATTAATTGAACCCTATAATACATTTTATACATATGGGAAATTTTGTGAGTATCGGCGTCCATAATTAACAATCAACACATGTTTGTTGCTATTGCACGCAAAACCTACTTACTGAAAGGATATTTGAGCACAGATGTATATTACATTCTGAAATTATAAATGAGCAAATTTTTATTTCAAAATTAATCCCTTGAAATAGTTAATGCGCGAGCGGAGCTACCAGCAAAAGTTAGTTTCATTGATTTCTCTACTAGTAGACTTCTGTCTAACTGAATGAGGAGTCCCATAGATCGGGCTCAGTGGTGCGCCTTGGAGGTCTAAAAGAGTGAGAGAAATTTTATATGACATGACAACCGTGATTTGTCATAAATTGTTGAGTCCGTGTATGTTTGATTATGAGTCCAGATCACGTAAAAAACTTACACTTTGGGAATTAACTAGCTTCGTACGCTAAGTTTCCATTTGCGCAAACGCTGCGCCTGTTAATCTCACCTAAATAGGTACTTTTTCCGCTTCCATGTGTTTTCGTATTTGGCAAAAAAATCTATTTCTGGCCACAGCACATTACACTTATAGCAGTCCAGGGGGTAAATCTGCAAGCATTATCTTGTTAAAAATAATCAAATTTACATGAGACCAAAACATCTAGTACTACAGCTTTTGGTATTTGAAATTAGAGATACCTGTATCTATAATTAGGTACTATTTTGGTACTAATAGTAGGTGCTATTATGTATGTCAATGTTAATGAATTACAATAAAACTTGTTTAATGGATATTATTACGATTTTATTAAATTGTAACATTCGTCTTAAAATAGAATTTATTCAAATATATATCTAACTTAATAATACCTTAAAACTTAGTTGAAATAATATGCAGACATTTTTTTTGCATGCAAGCTATTTACTTTTTCAAGCTGACATTTATTATACATGTAAAACTAAATGTAAGAACCCACTGTAGTTTTAGGTAATTCCGCATTTGTAATTTTGTATGCCTCTACTTGATTACGTATTCCAATCAACATCTTATTGTCATGTTATTTAATAATTAATTCAGTAATGTAAACTCCAAGGAACAAGGACACATGTGTTTCCACATTAACAATCCCTCCACACTCGTCACATCGTCAACGTAATCACATGGCCTTCTAGATTGTCGCTTTGAAGTTACAAATACAAATAATAATAAAATACATGTAGCTGTGAACGTTAAATTATAACGTGACAATGAGACGATATCAAAGATCAAACGTATATACAAAAGTAAGAAAAAGCTTTGGTAGACAACCATTATTTCAAATAGTACCAGGCCACATATTGGATTCAATAAATCCGAATGTTGCGTTGCAAAAAGAATATATGCTTAGGAATCCAGTGAATAAAGAAGTACAAGTAAATGTGCCTCGATCCGAGCATGAAGTGAATACAATACATGTAGAAATGACAGATCAAGGTATAAACCATACAGAGGGAGGATGGCCCCGTGATGTGCATCCCTATAATGAAGAACATATAGCTCGGCATCGCAGACGGGTGCAACATGAAGATAATTACGTCC
The DNA here is from genome assembly GCA_017140195.1 of Eumaeus atala. Lineage (NCBI taxonomy): Eukaryota > Metazoa > Arthropoda > Insecta > Lepidoptera > Lycaenidae > Eumaeus > Eumaeus atala. Next base: position 427,164 of record JAFELO010000010.1, on the reverse strand, counting down.
ACACCATTCTAAGCCTTCAACCTCATTTCGAACATCATATTCAACAAAATAACGCAATCGAAATGTATGAATCATACTTTGCAAATATAAAACCGCAGCCGGCAGTGGAAAAATATAATATTCAGATTGGCAATACATTTCGAGATCCATATGAAAGACCGGTAGCAAGCATTGCCTGGACCACAGAGAAGAAGTCTAAACTGGTAGCCTCATATTGCGAGAAACTTTATCCGGGTGACAGTAAAAGTATTATAAAAACCACGTGTTATATGTGGGATATAAATAAAGAAACGAAGCCGTTTTATGAATTTGATCCCGAACACTGTTGTTGGGATATTGCTTGTTCTCCAGCTCAGCCAGAAATAATTATAACAGGACTTGATATTGGTATCGTGAAGTTATTTGATGTTCGATCTGGAAAAAAGGATATCTCTTCAAGTTCAATATATAATTCTCACCGTGCACCAGTGTCATCGGTGTTGTACACAGTTACAAGAACAAGTACTGAATTTTTCACTGGATCACCTGATGGTCAATGTTTATGGTGGGATACCAGAAAACTATCAAAACCAGTGGATCAACTTCCCATGTCTGTTAAGTTAGGCGCGAATGATATCCCTAGTTTAGAAAATTCGGAAGGTGTGAGTAGTTTAGAATACGATCGAGGTCTTCCAACAAAGTTTTTAGCAGGAACTGAATCAGGACTCATAATTAATGCAAATCGCATGGGTAGAACCCATTCCGAAGTTTTGAGCTCATATTGGGAAGCGCATAACGGACCAGTGAGGGCAGTGCAGCGTAGCCCATGTACGCTAAGAATGTTTATATCCTGTGGAGACTTTACTGTACGAATATGGAGTGAAGAGGTTCGATGTGCTCCAATTGTTGTCACAAAACCTTATCGTTACCAAGTCACCGACGTTTCATGGGCACCAATGCGATACTCCAGCTACATGGTGGCATCAGAAGATGGAATGTTTTACTATTGGGATCTTTTGCGAAAGTATCGCGAACCAGTAGCCACACTTCAAGTTTCAAAAACTGGACTTAATAAAATAACACCGCATCCAATGGGTAAATCTATTGCGGTTGGAGACAGTAAAGGATGTTTGTATCTATTGAATTTGCCTGAAAACATGATATTTCCCGGAACAAATGATAAATTACATACGCAAGAAACTTATCAACGTGAGACGAGGCGTGAGCACATTTTGGACATGCGGGTGAAAGAGCTCAAACTTAAAACACGAGTAGCTGAAAATGTAGTTGCAGCTGATGAAGAAGACGAAGCAGCTAACCTTGATGAAGAGACAGAAAGATATTTTAACATTGTAAAAGACGAAATGCGTCAAATTTGCGGTGGTAACTTTTCACTGAACAGTGAAAGTAGTATCGATTACCAACAATAATTACGTTTTACATTTATAGCTATTATAAAGTATATCCTTATAAAGAAATGAAAAGGAGTATTGCTATAATAAATTGTGTCTAAAAAAATAATAATAAATAACCGCTGCTATTATGAAATTTAATTGCATCATACTTGCCACTCTTGCATACAATTTTTATAGCTCTTGCGGATAAAGAGATACCATTATGTGACCACTGGTGCTTATTAAAATCCGCACAGTTATGTACGCGCAGATGCCTCTCTATGCGTCACCCCATCCTTGTTGGTCACGAACTGTTCACAAAACGTACGGAACACAATAGCAGGACCGTCTGTTTTTGCGAAACCGTATGGGGGAGGGCTACCTCCATATTCATACCAGCCCTATTCGGCTGCAATATTACATCATTCTCTCTTGATAGGATAAAATTACATTGGACAAAGAAAGGCGGATAGTAAGGAAGTATACAGCTTTTATTTGGGACTGGCAGCCCTCCGCAGTTATACCCGTGTACCGTACCCCACAAACCCCCCCCCCCTTTGGATTCGAATTTCGTAAAATCCCGCCTGACTAAGTACCTTCGTCCTAAATAGAACCTCCCCGTAAAATTTTAAACTCCTAGCACTTCTAGTTTTTATATTTCGTGACAAGTGAATGAGGGAACGAGTGACTTCGCCTTTATGTGTATAGATTTTTCAAATGACTTACTCTATGCAGGGTCCTAATACCCTTACAAGCTTAGCGTACAGCTTGGAGCTGTGAGTTAACAAACCTAATGCAAATGTTGACATTTATGTGTTTCTTAAGAATCCTTATAATAAATTGTTTTAACGATATCTATATTCTCATCCTGTATCCTGCGGGATCGACGATCACGAGTACTATTTTAATCGAAGATTGCACCTATGCACTCGACGTTTCGGCCGTAATCTATGATGATGCATGATGACATTGAGAGTCTACGTGGTACGTGGTCGTGGGTAGACCTGTGTAAGTTTGTTATTTTCTATGCAAAAAGTACTATAACGAATTTGGTTCTAATTTGACTACGACCACGAATAACATAAAGTGCTTTTTATCCCGAAACAATTGAATTGTTTCTTTAGGATATATTATACACGGATTAAATGCGGGACACAGTAAAATTATAAGATGATGTTCCTACACCTATGACGTCACGAATGTACAAATGTCGAAGCTCTCTATACACTGTTACGTTAAAGTCGTAAATAATAAATTACGCGTTTGACATCAATAAAGTGGAAAATTAATAAGCCCGCATGTTTTGAAAGGGCTTCCGCCCAGCCGCTTGGTATTAAAATCAAACCTCTATAGTATCAAATTATAAACGTTTCGAATTTATTTATTTATAATTAAATGGCATAGTGCTGCGATTAACTTTATTACAAACTACCAGCGAACCGTGGTTTTACACGCGCTCTCCGCTCATTGCTATAAATAGCGGAAACAATGGGCTACCTAACACTAAAAAAATTCATCAAAGCAAGTAATATGTAAATAACAAGCAATCTTAATATTTATCAGAATAACAATATTAATAATCCGTTGACTTAGCTCACTACGTTAGCTAAACCAAGTGCTAAGTATCGAAAGGACTTCTATATTGCGGGTACGAGCAAGGGAAATATATTTCATATTTTTTATAAATTAAAGGATTTTTTTATAGTTAAGGTATTAGTTTTTTTTATAGTGTAGGTGTCAAAAGAGTACCCAAAGCCTTTTACAACTACCGACGCCAATGAGAATCCACATAATTGCTAAATCTTCTTTCCTCTACCCCTGCCCCCCTAATAGGCCAATTAGTATAATTTTATTATCGGAGGGGAGAAGGATAGGAGGACAACGCATCAGTATGACAATAATGCAGATGTCTATGGGAATAGGTGTCGATTTCTTGTTTGCTCTCCTATACTATAAAAAATATATATATATATGTTTGTGCACTGTGTAGGTACAGAGTCGACCGCTTAAATACTATTAATAATAGTTAGGTAGATAATAATTATTCAAATACACTTTAATTTTATATACAAATACATATAAATGTTTTAAACACATATTTTAGATGTAAGCGGAAAAGTATTAAGATACAATTTACTATTGGAATACAAGACTACAATAAATGTAAAACTCGCAGAACACCGCTTTGTACTGTATTGTGTCTGCAAAGGAAATATATTATTTATTACGTGCATCTAATAAGGTAACATGAAACATCGTTTTTTTTTTATATATTACAAGGCGCCAAACGCACATTAAAAACCTTATCGTAATCCGACGCTCAAAAGTACCGCAAAAGTTGTCTATCTCCATGTTATGGATTTTCTCAAAATCTATTAAACGGTGTTTGATGCTGTTTTCACCAATGAATAAAGCGATTCCCGAGTAAGATTTTAGTGTATAATCTGTTTTTTCACATTTGTCACGGGCGATTTTTATTGAAATTTACTCCTTAGAATCGAATTAGGGCGCTCTGTATTGCAAAATTTGTTGCGTAAAATCGCCTGAAATAGTAACGCATTTGCCGCGCTTACGTCTCTTACGTCTTCATAACATCACTTCAGAATCACGTGCGTTCGAGTGTTCATCTTACATGATGCAGCCTTAAAAGTGATAACTATGCCAGCACGTTACGTGCGATTTGTGAATAACCAGTGGCCCATCGGGGAGAATAATGTATCTGCATATGCGGATATTAACAGGCGTTAGAGCCACCAAACGAGAATGTGACCACACATACTCAGAAGAACAGCAATGGTATACATATGGAGCCCAATGCAATTTTTGAATCTACTATACACTTGGTGTTAGTCAAATGTTTCTGTACCGGGCTATTAATAGGTACAATGCGACTTTCTCTGTTTGGGACAGAAGGGTCGAGCCGTCCACGCAGTGTTCGTATGAAAAAGGTGGTCAAAGCAATAAGGGAAAGACTTCGAAGAAAACCTGTCAAAAGGTTTTATCACGGGAAATGTGGCGTATTTTTAGAGATAACTAAAGACTTGCAGACCATAAGGGACGCACTGCCAATTTTTTTACCAATAAGCTAAAGTTGAATAGGATGGTCAAATCGAAACAACTACTGAAGGGGTACGCAAGGGGAGGTCATAGAAAAAGTTTATTTACGGATGATTTTTTTTTTACAATTAAGCAACATTTTAGCAGACAAAATGGTCGTATATAATGCTCGAAGCTCCAAGGAATCTTCCCAATTAGTCGACAGAGTGCAACGTGGACATTATCCGAATTCAGTGATGGTTTGGTGGGGTGTTTGCTATGAAGGAGTGACGGAGCCATATTTTTGTGAGACGATATTAGAACATCTACACAAGTGTATCAGGATAATGATACATTCATCAAGAGTAGTCTTCAGGAGGTAGTTACGCTCTTAACAACACCATATTCAATAACTAAGTATATATATATATGTATATTAAATAAATAAACAGATACATAAATAGGCGATAAAATCCGTGGAATAGTCACAACAATGAACATTCGCGTAAATATAAGAAAACAAATGACTTGATCTAGTCCCAACCTTAGTCCGCTGGATTATGATTTATGGTCTGTTTTAGAGAGTACAGCTTGCTCCAAACACCGATTATTTTGTTGAATTATCATAGCGTTTAGAGCAAGCTGTACTCTTGGAGTCCCTAAAACAATCCGTACGATTGTCAGTGAAGAATTTCCCCATGGAAAGAGCGCGTGTTTCTACTGATAATTGGACTCGACGCTTACAACACTGTATTGCAGCCAATGGAGACCACTTCGAATAAGCTTTCATATTTGTGTTGTTGTTGTTGTGTTGCGTTCAATTGTTCCATATTTGTGTGTTAAGCTGATACACTTTAAAAGTAATAAATGTAATTTGCAATTAAAATAATTTTTTTTTATTATTGTTACAATATTTATGGCATGGCCTAGATACACAGAACTCTAAAAAGTACGGAAAGTACTGTATCGATTATTATTAGAATTGGTGTATGTATGTATTTTTCAACGGAGAAGATTTCCTTTATATATATATATATTTATGTTAGCTGTTGGCGTTGCAACGCGCGCTGGTAACAGCACTAGCTGTATTACTATATTGCTGTATATTATGTATTATTATGTACTGTAGCTATATTACTAAATATATAAAAAACAACACACTTTCCCAATCAATCTGTACTAAAGTTCGTTTGTTACTCAATTACACTAAAACCATTTATTGAACCGACCTACTAGAAGAGGCCAACCTCCTTATGTTCACATACTTCCGATTTTGCAGTATATATGTACTTCATGTATGTCTTACCAGAAATAATGAGATCAGTGATCCGAATCCAGAAACATCAAAATCAGTGTTAGTCAGAATCGAGCGGAACGTCAAAAATATAGAGATCAGTGTTCATCCGAATTGGGGAAATGGCCAGAAACATTGAGATTAGTGTTAATCAGAATCCATCGAAACGTCCAGAAACAACGAGATCAGTGTTACTCCAAATCCGGCGAAACACCCTTAGACATCGAGACAAGCGTTAGTCAGAACCGGTGAAATGTCCAGAAACATCGAGAACAAGAGTGTTAATACGAACCCTGCGAAACTGTCAGCAAATATTTGTTAAATATTCACGTGCCACTTGCGCGTGTTGCATCACGGTGTCGTGTACAAGGCTTTGTTGTGAGTCCGAGTGCTCCGATACTAGTTTCTGTGTAGTGCATGCGTCACAACTTTCTCCGTACACAAATTATCCCGCGACGACGCACGCTCTTTAACTTCTTGCTTTACGCAGTTCATAATGTATACGAGACCTTATTTCTTGCAATGTTACTAATTATGCCGCGATGTTTTACCCGTGCCAAAGGGAAACCATTAAAATTTTGAGAATAAAAATAATTTTATATTAGTTTAGATTGTTTTCTATATTTCTGGCAAATTTCATTCTAATTCGTTCTGTATATTTGTCGTGAAACAATAAGAAACATACATACACATTATGTCATATTTGACTATATTAGGTGGAATGGAATTTAGTGTTGCTCTGATGAGCACGTACTACAACGTCACCTTATCTGCAGATCTCTCTGGAATGTGCAGTCCCTCCCCATTCCCCTTTCAGCTCCCTTCACCAGCTCCATTGCGTCAGTATGTCAGCGCACTGCACCAAAGCGCCGACCTCAGGTCCATAGATGATTTAACATTTTATTTACGGTGTAACAATGATATAGCGCTCTATTTTTCGATGCGAATTTAGTTAAAGGTAGTGCAATGCATACTGCAGCCGTATTGGGCTTGCACCATCGGGGCGGTACCTCTCGCTCAAAAGATACCGAATTAAATTGCACATTAAATTACTGTCGAATTCATGGGTTTTGTGAGTAGGTGGCAGCCAATGGGTTATATCTACCCGCTATGGCGGGTGAGCTGAAGGAGGATGGTGCATCTGCATTAAAGTGCGGTTTAACCGGCTTCGATAGCCACCAAATTGGCCCCGATTGTTCTCTATACTAAAAAGACCATGCGCGTATTGTTCGGAGAAACAAAAGCCCGACTGCATGAAAAATTGATAATTTTATATCTTACCATCAAACCGTAACGAATCTTCACACTATAAAAACCATTAACTTCACATTGACGTGTTACAAAGAATAATGTTTAACATGTAAACATACTACATAAATATATCTTACTTTTCTCACATTGGGGTAAAAATTGAATTAAAATAGCTGACGTACCTAATTCTATTCAGAAGTCTTTATCTGGTGCGCTCCATGCGCGGACGCTATCATTCATCTAAATGTAAAGTATGCACTACAAGTATCTAGAAGTATCGACAACATTATCAAATATGGTGCGCCGTACGGATAAAGTTTTGCAATAGTATGTTGGTATTACGTTTTGTGTTTTCCCAACTGCATTAGAAGGAGGGTAATGTCTAGACTTTGTACGTATATATGAATTCTATGAGATAGTTAATGGTAGTTGGTATAGATTTCTAAGTACTCGTATGTATGTATTTATCATTTCTATCATAGATATGTGTGTCCCTCCTACAGCCTGAACGGCTAGACAGATTTCACGCGATAACGCGAGAGCCAAGGGGTACATAAGAAATGGCAGATTTTGGGCGCAAATTCGGGACGGGGGGATATCAACGTAGAGTGTTAAATGACGACTAGAAAAATATACATAACCTGTACATACAAGTAATTAAAATAAAAAAAAACCCGAATTGTGCTGGTTTTTGTTCTTTAATTTTACTCTTTTTCTGTGCCGTGTCTTAATTTATGAAATTTGTGATCACCAATTCAGATGTTATTCCTTAGTACTTAATCCTTACATGGCAGTTCTCGGCTAAGGGTATTGCCGCTTGCGTATTACACTGAGTGATTCTACCTGTGCACTTTTTACATAATACTTCTTATTCCCAAACTCAAATATGATTCATAAGAAATGTAGAAGATAGGCCGTCTCGAAGTTCAACAAAAGATGAATGATGCATAAACAGCATTGGACGGATAGGAACATATAATGATGACAATGGTAAACACGATGACGGGTCTGGAAAGTAAGAAATTCCTTGGTTGTATGTTCCTATAACATTTTATGATTAATCTATTTAATATTTATCTGAAGAGCTATGAATCGAAGGAATCGCTAGCGTATCTCGCAAGAAGTTGTAAATAAAAGTGGACATAACACCACAGTAAAGTGACATCTTCAGTGTAGCATTTCATATGGTTTGTGAGTATCCGGTGGCCCGTTGGGGGGGGGCAAGAAAGAAATGCAACACATCGGCATACTATATAAAAAAACTTAACATCCAGATTAAAGATAGTCACTCGACACGATCTGTAGATGATAACGCATGTAGGTCTTCAACCTGTTTGCATAGTTAGCGTTTGACATTCCTTCTTACTAGTTCACGAGGACAAGAAACTCATATACTAACTAGCGCTCTCATAGTCTCCCACACTCACAGGCCACAGCGTTCCAGGATAATTGCATTGATTTCCAATAGAATTCTCGGTAGAATAAAACGTACCAATTACATCAGTCAATATTTACAATCCGCTGCAATGCTAACATCACCTATTGCAGATTTCTCATGCTACTAATATATGTTTAATACCCATGTCCTGACTATTGAAATCCTATACAGGTGAGAAAGACAAGAACTCCGAGAAGATATGATGTGATACAATTTACATAAAGATGTGCTAGGGCTATGATGTATAAAAGTTATATTTAACGCAAGTAATTATTATTGGCGTTATCCGCGTTACAAATTCACTAGATGTGTATTTTCGTTAAACAATTTTTATCTTTTGGGATACCCATAGATTATTTTTGTTTATGAGCCTTGTCCTCTCGTGGCTTTTTTTCTTTTTTTTTAACGCGGGGAAAATGCTTTTTACACCGTCCTACCGGACCTGGTGGACCGGAAGGGTGTGTCGGACTCATCACATGTGCTGCTACCGACTGAAAACCAATCTACCCCACTAGCACGGAACGAAGTTCTGATTAATCAGGTTTTTGTATGTTAATACGCACTATTGTATTATGTCCCAGAAACTTCCTACTTTCATGCCTTGGTATTGGTAAAATTCTTAATTGATGCTCACACAAAATCGTAATATATACTTGTGCAACTTTAATGAGTGTCAACATTATTTATAAATATTGCCGTCATATAATGATTCAATAAACAATTATTCCAGATATTTGGAGCGTTTAATTACAGAATATGTTTGGTAACTCTATTAACCGCCGTATACTGTTTCGCTTTTATAATGGGTTATGTAATTATGTAGTTAGGCATCATTTTGCCTGCAAACTCTGACATTGTATGTGGGCGCAGCTAATCACTTTCAATTAACCGCGAATCCATTTTGCCTTGACATAAAAATCTTTAAAAAAAATTTGAGTCTGAAATCGGACATCATAACATGCAGCAGAATACACTGTTTTAATATTTATTATTTAAGATTTGTATTAAGAAATTGCGGATCAAACGAGTTTTTGGAGCCCTTTTAGACTACCGAGACAATTATCATCGGAACGGTTTATGGTAATGCAGATGCGTCGTCCTCTTTTACCCAATCCCCAAACACACAAACAGAAAATAACACATAACCAACACTATTGTAAGTGTTAGGGGTGGTCATGGTTCAAGCCTTGTCGTGGCGGTGGGGCTTAATAGCCTGTAGTAAACCCAGGCGAAGCCAATTAAACCGAGGGGGATCTTTGCACCACTCTTATAAAAAGAGGTGGCTTAAAGATCAGCACGAGGAATCGCTCTCGATACCCCTCTTATAAGAAGAGGGGACCTAAGAGCAACAGGGAGTGGCGCTTTTGCGCACGGGACAAGGGGCGAGGATGGGAACCTCACCCCATTGCACTGTCCCAAAGTCGGTGGGGTTGTCCTGTAGTGCTGGGCAACCCCAACTGTGGAGGTGGAGTTGGTCCCTTATTGGGCTGACTAGCCGTCCAAGTGCTCTGATGATTGTTGTTCCGGGGCACCTCATTAAAGGCGGCACTGATGGCACCCACGGTGGTTTATATGGCTGTTCGGCACTATCATGTGCCGCGAGTCTGGTGATGGCACGTAAATGCGTTTCCCCGCGTCACAAAAAAAAGGTGTTAGGGGTGGTTGTAGGGGTCAAAATATGTAGATGTCGTTACTTCTATTATCTCGACTACAACGGGCTATTTGTTTTCGTATAGGTATCTGAAGGATTAGAAATTGTTCCCTGTTAGTCTTAGAAGAAGGAAGAAACCGTTTGCAAGTATTGTGTTGAAGGCTTTTTAATAATCAGCAGAGGCGTTTTGTTACGTTCCTTTGAGAAACACGTTTAATTTAATCAATAAATAATTAATTTGTCACGTTATAATAACAAATGTTCATTCAATGTGTATGTATCTATTGTGTGTCTATCTCTTTATTACGTGACATATTGTGTTATACTTCTTACGTGTCCGTCATAATTTATTTACATACTTCTCTTTCTTTCTATTTTTTTCACTCACAACATTGGAGTATAAATTCCATCTTCAATATTTCATGTCATAATCATAATATCGTTTATTAGTATGTCATATAATTCATATGTTTTATGTACGTTTTTTATACATTATAGAGGGTTTTATATATTATACTAGCAATCGGAGCTTTTTACGACGACCGACGCCCATGGACATCTGCATAATTATTACCATGCCGACTTATCTTCTATCCTCATCCAATGGGCCACCGACTACTCATATACCGTACGAAACGTGACACCGAATATGTCACGTTAACACCGGCGTAACGTGCGATTCAGCTGCAATGTAGTATAACACTATCTCTAGTGTCATACTACATTACAGCCAAATCGGGCTAGGATGACCGAGGAAGTCCTTATGTGTACTTATATTCTCACTTATATGACACCGCCGTAAAGTCACGCGGTTTATTAGTAGCCGGTGGCCCATTGTAAGGGAGGGCAGCGCATCTGCATGACAGTTATACCCATGGACATGGACGTCGGTAGTCATCAAATTGCATCAGATTGCTCGTTTCCCCCTGTACTATAAAAAGAAAATACTTACCTATTAACATGTAAATTATTAGGGGGAAACCCCGGGCCCCTTCTAGTTCCCAAATAGACATAAAACTGTATGTACATTGCACTGCGTAACACGTACGTTAAAAACAATTTGAAGTGACTTCACGGTGGTGAAATATAACTATCGAGCGAAACCGTGTCGAATACTAAATGAGCAGCCTTCTCAGAGTCAACACAAACAACTAGAACGAAGCTACAGCAAATATATTAATTATTGTATCAAAATTACTGTTAGCCGTGGCCAAAGTATAGTCATAGGTTCAAGTATCAAGATTTTTTTCCTATAATATACTAGCAGGCTGTCCCGGCTTTGTACCGTATACTTTACCAAATACGGTAATAATCCATTGGTTTGAAAAAATACAAAAATTATAAATTTAAATAATCTGGTAAATATTACACGTTAGCATTCAGTTTATAATAATATTATCTGTGGACTTATCAAACCACATTAGCCTAGTCCTTTGCAAAGTAACGTAAGGACTTGTGTTACAGGTATTAGACAACGGATGTATATTTATTATCCTTATAAATAAAAAAATGCAAGATTTTTATTATATAAATACATATAATACACGTATAAACATCCATGACCTAGGCGAGACTCGAACCCGTGACTCCTGACGTAAGACGCGGACTAATCGCCACATTACCAACTGAGTCAGCCGGTCGTCAGTTTATGACAGAACAGCGTCTGTCGGGACATTTCTTTTTCATTTCTACTATAAAAGGATTTACATTGATATTTTTTTCACATTCTTGAAGTTTTTGTAATGTAGATAAGCAGGAGTCTAGTAGTAAAAGATTTTTTCAAATCTGTCCTGTAGTTTCGGAGCCTATTCAATGTAAAGAAACAATCAGAACTTTATAATATTAATATATAGGTAGATGCGCCTTCTATACGCATTAAATATTACCTTGTTTTATTCAAACTACGTGTACACAATGTCTCTAGGCCACATTATTGTTCGTTGTGATATAATTAAATTATTCATCGTGAAGCCATACGACTCGACGCCTACGATTGCCTTATTAGATCTAAAAATCAATAACAATTCAAAGCGTTACTGTCACAATTACAATGCGAAACACTTTTTACTCCACAAGTGGTTCTATACAATAAGCAAATGGTGTGAAGTTTTTGTTCTTTAACAACTGGAAACAAATTTATAGCACTGTCTCTCCGTCTCAGGGGTCTCAACTTTGACAAATTATACACCAGAACCTTCCTCGTCATTTTCTGTATCCATGGATGAAAACCGTATGGTGGCATACACAGGCTTTGTGTACTTTGTTTTATAGCATGTATAGAATAGTGATCTGTTCCGGCTTCATATATGAATAACATAGGCGTAATTAATTAATTATACACTAACACCTTCCTCGTTAGCTATATTCAGGAGTAGATTTTTAGAATATCAGATCACGTGCCTTAAGGATACAGCTACGCTGTCGCGTTCCATGTGGTTGTGAATTTTCGATGGAAAGCAAGGATAGCGGCCCATCTACATAAAAATTATGTGGAAATTAATATACGTGGGTAACCGAATGACTCTCAGCTCGTTTGTCCTACTATGCTGTAAGCATACATATAGCTCAAGCCATTGTGTGGCAACGGAATGATAGTACCCTACAGTGTTCGTTTCAGAAAAGCATCTGTCGCCGTGAATCTCTTAAGTACTATCGGACAATGTTGACAGAATTTCTTTCACCTTATCTTCTACATTTTATTGAATGTGAAAAGTGCATAAAATGTACGTTACCTTATTTTACTACATCATCATCATTATGAGTAGTACAACGGGTCACTAACGCGTGGCTTATACAGTCTGTAGTCTTTCAATGAGTGTTATAATAATAATTTATACGTAGATCTAAAAATTTTAAAAATTTGGTTCGCTATAAAATGCTGAAAGAGATTTTGAACTTAAACTAAAAAACTACTTGTCTGTTAGTCGCTTGATGGACGGTATCAGTTTACGTGATAACGGTTCTCTAAGTGATCTGTGAAACATCGCCCGTTGTAGTGGAGTCATTTTTACAATTTCGCCCATACGGAAGAAAACTATGACTCGGAACGTTACTATGATGTTATACTTTTTTATGCATGTACCTGCACTATCTTCTTAGAAAGCGTTGTCCATTTCTAAGAAGTGATTACTGTTTTTGAAGTGCGCTGTACTAGGGGATGGATCAGAATATCTGTGTGACATTTGAATAGATCTCTCTTTTAAAAACATGTCGCATTTACTACGCTTTTGTCTAACAAACATTATTCACTTACATGATCGACAAACATATAAGTATAAATATGAAATGTAACAACAGCACATCTTCACGCCGATTCCCTAATGGGATGAGAATCCCTAGCAGGCAGAGAAAACGGAATGCCGCATATCACGATCTATCCTTACATAGTGGATTCCTCTAATTCTACATCCACTACTCTCTTCATACAAACGCGAAGGTTGCGAAGACTTGAAACCTTTGGACAGTACCCGGTCAATCTGATCACGGTATGTCAGTCTTGATATTTCCCGGCATCTACATTTCTCCACATTCGCATTGTACATCTCTTTTGTTAATTATAATTCATATGAAATGTGTTTTTGTTTCCTGGAAAAGTTTTCACGTATTGCAGTTCCGTGGATTTTGTCATTTTATTTATAAATATAATTACTTGTGTACTTAATATACTTAATCATTTTAATTACAACAATGACAATAATATATATTAATCATCAATTTCATCATCAGTTGGATAACGTCCACTGCTTGACATAGGCTTTCCCCATAAAGCGCCATAGGCCACGGTCACCATATAGTCAATATATCTTGGGACAAACAAAGAAATGAATAAGAGATTGATTTATGGTCTGTGGCCATATACATAGACTTAATGTTGGACCTTGTAGAGATGTTAACTGTACAAGTCTAATAGATACATAAATAGAGCCGCGTTCTACATTATTTATGTTAAAGATGATTATTCAATTAGCTGATATTTATGTATACGTGAACACAATCACAATCAATACATTATATACAAGGAATAAATGTTTTTTCCTTCTACATAATGTATGATGTCATAAACATCAACACGCCATTGATGATGATGTCATAAACATCAACACACCATTGATGATGATGTCATAAACATCAACACGCCATTGATGGATGATGATGTCATAAACATCAACACACCATTGATGATGATGTCATAAACATCAACACGCCATTGATGATGATGTCATAAACATCAACACACCATTGATGATGACGTCATAAACATCAACACGCCATTGATCATGATGTCATAATCATCAACACATCATTACACATATCTTATAGACACATCAATATTATTTGTTGCAGATGATCTCAGGAGATCGTCTTTGAGGCCTTTATCTAGCAGTGGATTAATAGAGAGTGAAGATGGCGGCCCCGCACCTGGACGGCTTGTCATAGAAATAATATAGATAGAGTGGTGAAGTTAGACTAAAACATTTCCGTATAAGTCGAAAAGGAAAGCAATTGTGATTCTTTTATTTATTTTTTTCTTTAATTTCTCGCTGCACCATGCGCAGACATCTTCGTTCTCTATCAACCAAGACTGACGCTGACCGTCATAGACTTGTCTAGGAACTTCCCTTCTCTACATATATTTTCTCTACGCCTCTTATGTGGTGTTCTGACGACTTAGTTAAGGTGGCGGGGAGCCGCTTGATGGAGATGGTACGTGACCGTGACGTGTGGTGCTCTATAGGGAAGGCCTATGTCCACCAGTGAACGTCGTCTAGCTGATGATGATTCTAGAAGGAGAACCAATTGGAAACAACGACAAGAATCCATAATACATCGCGAAGTCGGAAAATTGTTACATCCCCATGCCTCGGAGAGTAGACCTGCGCTAGATTTATCTGCAGTCCGAAATACCGTCCCATCGAAAAAAAGGAAGGGAGTAGTAGCGAATGTACTTGAATATGCACACACACAGCGAACTACAAACCCAGTTGGCAAGTCTCTTTAAAGATGACCGTTATAGACTAATTTCGGCAGGTCCATTATTATGAATAAAAAGATACGCTTCTTTATTAAACGGGGGCCCCAGACCATCGCGGCCCTGCACGGTGGTCTCGTCTACGAACGCAGTCGCGAGTAACACTTAAAAGAATGTTTATTCATGTTTGTGAACGTTATCTAACACCTGTGGTGTGATAGTCAAACCGGAATGTTTTATGTAAAACGCGTAGGACGTGACGGCGACGGTGCCGCTGGCGTGGAACATGCTGCGAAGTTACACCAATACGGAAACATAACATAGCCATAGTGCATTGTCATTTCATTAGAAATAGCCATTGAATCAATGTCAAATTAAAAAGTAATGCATAGTTTTTATTACAATCCGAATGGTTTATATATTTTATGTTGTTCACATCCAATAACTTAATTAATAATACCAATATCTTAATTAATAATAAATACAAAAATACAAGATACACGATTTCATATGGAACTGTATTTTATTTGCAAAATCAACCTTACGCGCATGATCTTAGGTCGTTTTTACAAAGCAAATTCTATTTGAAAGAAGTGCATATTGTAAACATATTTTTTTTTGGAAAATGAACCTAGATTTTAACTTATTTTTACAAAGTACATAATTTGCCAATTGTGCATCTTTTATACGGTTTTAAGACGCTGGCGCTATCTTGGTGTTTATAGAGTGTATTTTGGTGTCTTTGTAAATGAATGTTACAATCCGAATGAGTTATATGTTAAACGCATTGTCCGTACTCTAAATTTTAATTGATTTCCATAAAGAGAATTTAGATATTAATCTACAAAATTCTATAACATATAAGTATTACCTGGTATAATACCACTTTAAATAATTTAAAGATAAAGCTCACTGCGCCCTATAGTGACACAATAATTATTGAAATACTAAACGCAGTAGATTTTGGTCATTTTGTTATTAATTATATCTATAAATATTATAATGAATTAAAGAGAATCTTCGGTTTACTGCGAAGATCTTTAAGCAGTAAGCTACATCACGAGTAATATAGGCTATATATATACTAACATAATAAAAATCATTTTTGTTGTGGCTAGAATATATAACATATAACATTGTGGGATATAAGGATATAACACTAATAATAATAAGGATATAACACTAAGGATAATAAAATAATCATTTAGATGGCTATGGTCGTGTGTAGTAATCAAAAGGGTGCACATTTGCCCCCTTATGCTATAAAAATAGGGTATACCTTTTTAGTTCGAAAATTACAATAAAATCATTCAAAATTATATAAGACAATCGAACAACATAAGAAAGGTATTCTACAATTGCCAACTGTAAAGAATTTCTCTTGTATACGTCAGAAGTTTGTACAAAGTGACTAACACTGGTCGTAACGACCTTCGCATGCTTCGCTTAACACAAAGACAGAAACAGGCAAATTCTCAGGAGCTCCTATGCGTTCTGAAGTTCCGTTTGCCAGTGGTAGTGAACCTGATTTACAAATTCTTAATGACTATTAATCTCAAAGAATAAAAACTCCGCGGAGATTCGGAATGTTGGCAGACAATGAAAAAAACAAGAGAAAAAAGGAGGATATGTTCATTAGAAGCAAGTGATCATTGTATGAAATTTCATCACCGTGTGGTGCCTATATCTACGGGTGGTAGCCGTCACAAGGCTCAAAGAACAAAAAACAATCAGTGATTTGGCTATGAAAACGTCACGGTATACAACTGACACATTATATATAATAACAGTATCTCAATATTTATGCTTTATAAACAAGACAAAAAGACCATAAATGAAAGAATAGTATTTAGTAAGAAATTTATGAATAGCGTTTGCTCTTTGGAAGAACATTGACCTTTTGCTCTTCAGGACCCCCATTTCACATCCATTTGTTTCTCTTAAAGTTCACAAAAAACAAAAATCTAAAGCTCAATCTTAGTTTTGTCCGCAGTGAACTAGAACTTGAGAAAATCAACTAAATACAAAATTTTGAATCTAGGCTTTATATACTTCAAGGCCACTAGAACCCTACATGGGTCCATCAGAAAGATAATACAAATTATGCCATATATACAGAAGACATGCATATGATTCACGTACCAGGTAAAATATTCCCACCGTTAACGTATAACGCGTGAAACGCGAAGAAATATAACTCACGGCCTCCACACGTGGGTAATTAAACAAGGAACAAATAATTAAACTCACGTAGCCCATAAAATTTTTCGTCTACATACAAAAATGTGTTAATAGCTTTTGTTAGAGGTAATATAGTTGTATTGAAGGGCGGACGAAGTGCCTCTCGCTTGATTTCTTTCCGGACGTGTGGGAATATCGCAAAGTCTCATCGGAATATATAGGTAATAGAATGTGGACTTGTGGCTGCGCACACTTGTGGCCGGAGCAGTTGTCTAGTATACACTTAGTCTGACCATGAATATTGTTTCAATTAAAAAAATACATTACTTTTGAATTTGGAATCTGTCATTTATATACGATTCTTCATTGTGTTTTCTCACTGGGTGCCGATACATTGTACTACTTTGCGATTGTAAAATGAAGTAGGGTGATAAAGAGATCGATGTATATCGTTGCATTACACAAAATTCTCCACATACTTGGCATTAGTCAAATGTTTGTGTACCGGGCTATTAATAGGCAGAATGAGACTTCCTCTGTTTGTGACAGAGAAAGATCTAGCTGTCCACCTCGTATTTGTACGAAAAAGGTGGTCAAAGCAGTGAGGGAAAGAATACGAAGAGATCTTGTCCGAGAGTAAAAGATTTTATCTCGGAAAACGGCACTAACTGACTTCTGCGATAGTTTGGTGGGGTGTTAAATATGAAGAAGCGACTGGGCCATATTTTTGTGAAAAAAAGGTATCAAAACGAGTGCATCTAGATACCATTATTGAGAAGGTAATCAAGCCCTTTAATATAACCATGTTCAATAACCAAGTATGGACCTTCCAGCAAGAATCAGGACCAGCTCATGTTACATAGCTTGGTCCATCCAATCATGGTTAAAACGAGCGTTCCGGCTAAAGACTACCCTTCATCTAGTCCCGGCCTTAATTCGTTGGATTATCATTTATAGTCAATTTTAGAGGGTACAGCTTGCCCTAAACGCCATGACAATTTGGACTCCCGAAAACAATCCATACGATTGACAGTGAAGAATTTCCCTATGGAATGACTGCGTGATTCTATTGATAACTGGCATCAAAGTTTAAAGGACTGTGTTGCAGTCAATGGAGTACTCGAATAAGCTTCTTATATGCAAACAACACACAGGAAAAGTAATAAAAATATTTTCAATTTTTTTTCTTTATTGCAACTTTTACGTCAAGACTAGGTATAGAGGTGTACACCGTAGCCGAAACTGGACTAGGAGAATATTGTATTTTACAAATGTATATTTGTTGTGCCTAATATAATAAGTCATTTTCAACGACCGTCAAAACAACTGATGAATGTCTATACTATATTTACTGATATTATGAAGAGGGAACATTCGATTGTTTGTCTGCAGTGAATAGGCTCGGAGAGTATTGGAGTGAAGAATTTGTCAAATCACTCCAATACTCTCCGTATTGGAGTGATTTGACAAATTCTTTTACCATTAGAAAAATTCTTTTACCATTAGAAAAATTATTTTACCAATAGAAAATTCTTAGACCTACCTTATTGACAACAAGCAGTCCCGACAGACTACCACGAATTTGTAATTTTTATATTCCTATAAATCTATTTTCTTGCCACATTTCGTGAAAATTCCGTACTAGTATTAAAATAAATACTTACGAATCATTTATTTCTAGTTATTGGTTACTGTTAAAGTGTCTAGTGGAACAAAAGTACTTTAACGAATTCTATCACGGTTTATTTAATTATTTAACTAGCCCGACGTTACAGAAACTTTACAGTAACCATGGTCACGGGTGGACTCATACTCATACTCATACGATAATTAATTTTAAACTTCTACATAAAAACTTCATAATAATTACTTTCAAACGTAACCCGTGAAATTGAAATGTGTGTTAATGTCGTAAAATTACGTTAATGGATTTCATCCTTGTTTATTTAGTTGAACAAAGGTAAAAAACTACGTATTTTATGTCATAAGTCATATCAAATTGTATAATATGTAGTTTTTTGCTAGTTAAATGCCCAATATACATACCGTGGTTTTAATCGGACCGTGTGAAAACTTTCTTTTTTCTTTCTTTCGGAGGGACCTACTACTGGTTTGCGACACTATTGCTCCCGCCTCAACAGTTCATTGGACTAGCGAAAACTTTTGGTGTCTTTTGGTTTAAAACTTTAATGTTTAAAAATATAGGTAAAAGAATAATTGTCCATGTAGTTATAATATAATTTTTGTAAGAGTTTTCTAACGACTTCACATAAAGCGAAGGTATAATAAACACTTCATAAAAAGTGCTTTTACGGCGTAACTTTCCCAATTTCCCCCAGCCGTACGGTAAGTGGTTACAGGTGTGTGTCTTTTATGTGTAATATTCCAGAAACTAACATAGAAACTTCGTTGATATATTATGCTAGACAAAGTTTATGGCAAATCTTTAGAGAAGACTTTCTTTTATAGTTTATGGAGACAAACAACCAGTCCTTTTGATGACTACTGACTCTCATAATTCTCAAACAGAAATATTGACTGTCCTATTTCCCGTTCTCTCCTCCAAAGGACACTGGAAAACTGCAACGCAACAGCATGGGGGCCATTGGCCCATTGGGAAGGAGAGCAACCAATCAGCACAGTAATCACGTGGATATTCTTGAGCATCGATTGTCGTAAAAAGGATCGGATTTCTCGTTTAGCCCCAATTCTATTAAAAAAAAACAGCATTAATATCGCTTTGGAGCGGTGTTGTGACCGAGAGACGCCTCCCCGGCTCTCTTTACGGTTAGATACAAAGATACTTCTGCTTTAACGTAGTGGCCAGGATGTGTCTTTGGAATCCCCAGTCGTGTATCTCGGATGCAGTATCGACCGCGCGCTGCGGATGGGCTCGTAGGTGGACCGAGCGGTCAACGAAGCGATAACAGCCCGCGCTTTGCTGTGGCCAGTACTAGCGTCCGGACTACCTACACGGACGAAACTGGGGACTTACAAGACATATATCAGGTCACGCCTCACTTACGCCGCCCCCGCATGGTATGCGCTAACCTCCCAGGCCCAGCGGAAACGCCTGCAAGCCCAGCGGAAACGCCTGCAAGCCCAGCAGAACATATCCCCACGGGTCATCACGGTTGCCGGTCGCTATGTCCGCAATGATGTGATCGCCCGTGACTTGTGGATATAGTCGCTGGATGAGTTTGTGGTTCGACTGTCGAGCGCTATGTTCAATAGGGCAGACAATGGACCGCATGCTCATCTACGCGACCTGGCCCCGCTGCACGCGCGACCACCTGACATGACACAACACACCACACAACACACAGGCCCTAAACAGGCCTACATTCCCCCCTGAGCCCATATGGCCACGATGCCACGATGGCAAACCCGCAATATTAAAAATTGCGGCCCCGATACCGAAGGGATAGTTGTCCCCTCGCGATCCCACCCGGGTTAGGTTCGCCTCGGTGCCCGTAGCCCTCGCAGATCATCTGCGAAGATGACCAAGAGTAGTTAACGTAGTGTTTAGCCCACTTCCCAAATCTTCGATATTGAAGCCTTATGATGCAGAGGCCGAATGTTTATGGTCCAAATCTAATTAGAAAACAATTTCAGATTTGCACGACCAATTAAAGGGTCATTAGAATTTACTTATTCATGAAATTAATAGTTAATAGTATAACTAGTCTTACTTTGGCAAAGAGTATGTCACAGACGCTTTGGTCGGACATTATGGGTACTGTATTTTTGAAATTTGGAGGGTACATACCCTTATATTATTATTCTCTTAACCGCTACAAAATTATGTACTATGTTTTTGCAAAATAGACATAGTACAATAACGTGTGGAATGTCGTTAAATAGGTCTTTCTTAATAGTATGGACACTTCTAAGATAGTATTTCCGTTATGCTAAAGCTTTCTGAATTATTTACTTCTAAAATGGTGAAAACCGTAACCCCTCCCCCCTCTAAGTTTTGAACTGCCGAGAGGATCATTTAAAGGAAATTTGAGGATGTGTAGAATTCAATCAAAAATTTAAATAAATAAATGGTTTTGTAGTTTAAGGGTAATGGTTGTGATGTTTTGTGTTGGCGAGTCCGTTTCGCTCCTGGCCGGTCTTCTAATTTCCTTAACGAATATGTAAAAATTGTACACAACGGAGGAAAACATAAGGCGATGGTAACAAAAGTGCGGAAAGAGATGTAGTACTCTACTCCTGCGTTGCACATGCTATTTTTTTATTACAATAAAACTACTTTTACGGATTTTATCGCGGTTTATTTAATTATTTATGTAGCCCGACGTTTCAGAAGCTTTACAGCAACCATGGTCTCGGATGCTATTTTTTCTCTTACCCACGCCGAAAGTTTGAACTTTTGTCTATGCTTTTTCTCCCGTGGAAAAACAAACTTGGTGAAAAGTGGTTACTTTCGACGTAGGCAGCAGAAATAAATAATAATATATCATTTTCTTCATATTTCAAAATTATTATTATTAATAGCGTGATGTGTCCCACTGCTGCGCAAAGGCATCTCTACTCTCTTTCCACACCTCTCTGTGTAGAACTAGATTGGGCCAATTCTTCCGAATGATGCTCATCTCGCCATCGCCACGGAGTCTGTCGCGTGGTCGCCGGGCATTCTGGGGGGTCCAGAGATATGTTATTTTCACCCAGATCTCCTAACATGCGATAGACATGGGCAGCCCAATTCCATTTTGACTGTTTTGTAGCGTATTTCAAATTATACACTTAAAATATTCCTGCAGCTTTAGACAATTTTGGTGTCGCTGTGTTTAGATATGATTTACTTATCTCAAGCGATCTATAGCGTATCAAAGTCGATCCTATCACAACAGATCGAGGCTGCGGCCTCATTAAACACGACTAAATTATCTTATTGCCTTGAACAATCAAATTTATAACATACTTGGTATGCCTCGAGGTTTCACCCACCTAAAATCTTTAAGAGATCCATAAATTTATTCTGGATGAAAAATATTTGTTATACCATATTGTAATGTCAATAATCAGTAGTTTTTGTGCGAATGAATGACGTACATACTTTCATGTATAAAATACTAGCTGAACACCTTGGTTTTACTTACATAATTTCATCCCAATGGAATTCTTTTTTTTTCGGGATAAGGAGTGAAATTACTTCTGATTGTAATCTTCTTTGTTTAATCAAAATCCGTATAGTACTTTATATGTGAAAGAACAAGACACATACATAGAAACTTTCGCGTTTATAACATGAGTGAGATTAGTAGGACTACCTGTGCGCCGTGGTTTTATCCGCATACTAGGATCACGCCCCCTTCAACGCGCTGATCCGTATCGAATATTGTTTTCCCGTGCTTCCTGGAGCTTTGAAAAAAATGTTCACTTTTTGTTCCCATTAATCATAGCAATATATGGTTGGATTTTGGGACCGTTCGTTGGACTGTCACGCCAACTAGCCATCACAGCCTAGAAATACGTAGTTCACCGTTGCTGTCGTAATTTAATTTTGCCCACTTATTGAGTAAGTTTAATAATGTGGCGTGCGATATGACAGCTAAAGTCAGCCTCTATATTTTGTGCAAGGCCCTTCTATTTTCCAAAATTTAAATTAGGAATACGTTTTTTCCCACTATGAATACAAAAGAATTTAAGTTCTTCAGCTTCAATATCTCTCTAGATATAACAAAACTATACAAACAATGAGTAAGTCGTGTACTCCGAATGCCAATGTCAGCTAATTTGCAAACCTGTCCTTACAGTTAAGCCAAAACAGTCGTGTGACCTACATCACGTCCATATTGTAATCACACCATTTGTTGTGTGACGTGCGCTGCCTATATAGGTGTGCTACGTAATGTTTAAGTCATTGGCCGGTTTAAAAATCCATCAAGATTGAGGACTGGCGTACCAATACGTATTAGTACGAAAACTTATAAAAGTTGCCAAAATTACATTTGCGGACGCTAGTCTATTTCTTTTACATGAACTACCAATATAAGTTTGTTTTTATTTCTGTGATATAACTATAAATTACCACATTTTCGTAGGCATTTGTTTTTATTGAGACTACAGTAATCCAGGCTTTGATTATTTTTAATCACAATTTAAAGATATTATTTTTGAAGAGATACACCCCTGTGCCAGGCCGATGAACAGACAGAGTGACAGCGGAGGCTTCGCTGTTAGGTCCCGTTAGCACCGTTTAGGTACGGAACCCGAAAATGTATCTCAATTCATCCGCATAAATTAAAAACAACGAATTGATATATCGGAAAAAGACACATTTTCACGCCGGATTCGTTCAGTTGTTTTCGTGGTACAATCAGACAAAATTGCATGTAAAAATTGTCTTTCTATATGATATATTTTCTTCTGTCACATACCTGTGCTACAGTAATAATTGTACAATTCAAGAGGTAGTGTCGTGCATTGCAGCCGAAATGGGTCGCCACGATCGAGGGATTTACTGCTCGTGATACCGTCGCAAAGAGACTGCTTAGGTGTCGATTTTCTCGCGGTTTGCGGGTGGCCCAGAGGAGCAGGAAAGGAAGACAACGAATTGGCGTAGTAATTATGCGGATGATCACGGGCGACGGTAGTCGAAAAGAGGTTCCGATTGCTCGTTTGAGCTTATACTATTAAAAAAACACAAGTTTCATCAAAATCCGTTCAGTATTTTCGGTTTCATTGAGTACAAACATCCATTTAAACTTTCATCCATTCAAACATTTATAATATTAGTACGATGACATTTGTGATTCCTTTATGTAAATTGCATTGTTTAATAATTCGCCTGGCAAATGTGGCATAGTGACTAAATGTCACTTTGGAGATTGGCAACCGCCACTAATTAACGTTATTGTAATAAAAAGAAGCGAATCGCCACTTTATAACACACTAGCGGCGCCAGGCAGTTTCGCTCGAATAATGTGGTGAAATTCCATATTATAAAATTCACCTCCCGAACTGACGTGACTCTCTTTAACTCATTTATCTAAATATATATAAAACATGTTTTATAATGGTACGATAGGACATATATAAAAATGGGTGTTCTATAACAGAAAGTGTGATAGAACACCCATTTTTTAGAAAAAAATCTCCCCACTATTTCCATGCCTTAGGGGTTCAATTTCCAAAAATCCTTTCTTAGTACTCACTAACATCATATAAGGAACGTTTGTAACAAATCTTCATGTTGCTAGGTGCAGTAGTTCCGTCTGTGCGTTGTCTGTCAATCCGGCAACCCGTCACTGAGTACCTTTCTTTTTGCTCATCCGAATTGAGCATTTTTACTGAATTAATAAAAGCTATAAATAATATAGGAAATCTTAATAAAGTAATTGTATTAACTATTAAATCCACGAACCATAAATTAATTAATATCCTATCCTACATATAAACACATTTACAAGCTGTGCAAGAAGTACGTTATTTTCACTGTTCAAATAGTACAAGTTTCATATTAACAATATAACTTTTATAGCATATCCCATGCGCGGGAGTCGCGTGAAAAAATATTATAAAAAATATCTATATAAGAGTAAAAAGTACTTCAATTGTCTTAAACATACTCATAATGATGATATTATCAAAATTATTAATGACGAGATATCATTAGCAGCCAGCTACAAGATTATAAGAAACATTAATCGAAACAGGTTATGTAAATCGATTCAAAGCAAAAGAGGTTTTATATAAAATTGAAAGTGGAACGTTAAAAGTTGCCAGCGCCGATGTAGGTCGGTACGACTAGGATGTTGGAATTAAAAGTGAAGGCTACCGGCTCCTGCGTCATCTATGGCATTCTGTAATCATGAGAAACGTTTTGATCGTTGTTCTGTCATGGCGCTTTAGATAAAGGAGTGTAATAATTTCTGTGAATAGTGAATTCATGGCAAAATATATAGCGTATGAGACAAAACTGGGCATAGATACTTACTAATGTTAAATTAAAATATAAAATGTAATGTATCGGTCTGGGGTAAGTTCTGCAACTACACATGATACTGCACGAAGCGTGACAGAATATCTGAGATGTACGCTCCGGTCGTGCCGGCCAAATTCGGCCGCAATGCAGCGTGACCTCTTACAAAATATTAGCTATATAGTTACTTAAAATGTGTATGTTTTAAAAGTCGATTTAAATGTTTTGTCATGACAACCACCTATAAATCGATAACGCTAGCTGCATATCCGAAAAAGTAAGAAGTCCCAGTAGTAACGTTCCCAGTAGTAGTAGTTTCCGAATGGCGTAGGCTGCGAGCGAAAGAGCGTAACAAGTCATGGCTTTCACTCCATCGTGCGACGCGTTCACAGAACAATTTAAAAAGAGTCACGTAAAATTATATCGTCCGTAGAACGATTTACATACAACCAGATTTTACCGAACTGCGTCAGAAGGATGGTACCGCTTTTGAAGAGTTCGTTTGTTTGTATGTATATAGCTTTCTATGTTCCCACCCTAAACTGCTTAAGGATTTTTCACGTATGAGGTGTCGTTAGGTTCATCTTGATAACGCGAGTGCTAAGAGGCGCCAAAAAAAATTTAAAGCAAAATAATAATAATAATAATAATATCTGTGGACTTACCACACCACGTTAACCCATACTTGTGTTAAGTAAGATATTTATTATAGATGTACATATAATACATATATCAACATTTATGACCTAAGTGGGATTCGAACCCACGACCTCTGGCGTACCACGCGGACTAACCGCCACGTTGCCAACTGAGCCAGCCGGTAGTCGTTGGCACAATTTCGTCAAGTTCAAATTTACTTTTCTTACCTATCACATCAAGTTGGGTATCAAATTTTGGAGATTTAAATGACTATTCCATAAACGTATATAACTTGTAGTTTCAATTTAACAGAAACTAAAATACATGACATAATAAATTTAGTTAAAACTACGGAAACACAACTGCTTACTGAAAAGAAAAAGACATGTCTTCTACTATCTAGGCCCTAACAGGACACATTTAAAATTTTGCCAAAAATCTTCTTGGCAAATAATAGGTTTTTCTTTTCAGTTAGTAGACGGGATTTTTGTTTTTCTATTAAACTTTTTTTTAATAAATAATGACCTTAGATTACTATAAATAGCTAAACATGCTATAAGTACATAAAGCTTTAAAAATAAAACCGAGTTGTATACCGCTACTAGAAATGTAAAACTATTTGTTCATTTTTTCTCTAATTCCGCGTCCGTCAAATCGTCATATTTCCTAAATATAAAAAATAAAAGCTTTTTACTGTGTTCGTGCTCTTTTATAATTGTAGACGTTGTCTTACGAGAGCCGCCTAGAGATTTGCGAAATAAACAGGTCCAATTTCATTGTCCTGCAATAATAAAATTATTTTATTTATTTATCATCACAATTCAATTACTTGTTCCAATATTTCATTTCCATTTTAAATACTATGACTGTCTATATACAATATTTAAGTGAACTCTTGTAAATTTCTAAAGTATTCTCCATGCATACTGCAGACAGAAAAGCAATTTGATGACTACTGACGCCAATTATTATACGTACCGTGAATTGTTATGCAGATGCCTCCCTTCTCTCCATACTCTCTAAGGGGCCACTCACCATCTCACAAACGACATCACGTTTAAGGCGGAATCATGTGAGCGAGAGGAGCTGGCCCGATGCCGCTATGCAATGCCCACTGAAGTCATCTCTGACAATGCCTTTGCTAAGACATTACTTTGGTGACCGGTCACTTATTACATGTACAAAGCTCAAAACAGAAACTTTGTGATTCTAAATCGATTCGATTTGCCAAATTCTAGTTTGAATATTGGGCATGCCCTATGAAATAGGTTAAGGGTGGTCCCGGAGTCGTTATTGAATGTTATGAACTATTGACACGTAAAACAGCGCCAATGATAATCAATTACCACCTAGGAGGAAATAGCATAGCACGAAAATGTCGGAAGACTTGACATTCCGTATGTCCATACAAGGCACTTGTACAAGTGTCTATAGAAGTTTAGGGTTTGTGCTACGTCATGCTCAGCATTTCAGCTCTATTGCCGCCATAAAGCTTCTCTGTAATGCAATTTTAAGAAACAACTTTCAGTACAATAGTATTGCCCATGTGAAATAAAATACGTTGACATGGTTGAAAAAATCCGCAAATAGTGTATTCGCTGATTGTACAGGAAATGATACGGATATTCAGTAGGATATCCTACCATATAGCCAAGTCTGTTCCATCTGGGGATGGTAGGATATGAAAGACTACAGGTAAGGCGTGATGTCGCGCTTCTCCATTATGTAGTTGTCTGGTACAATGTACTAATTCTGCTGCATTAGCTTATATATGCTTTCACGTGCCGGATGACTATGTTTATGCTCGTCGTTGTAAGCTATTCGCGTTACCAGTTTGCAGAACGGTAAGCGCAGGACAAGCGCCGCACCACGCTTACTTAACGACTTAACACATCAAAACACCGAAATAGGTAAGCGCAGGACAAGCGCCGCACCACGCTTACTTAACGACTTAACACATCAAAACACCGAACTAGGTAAGCGCAGGACAAGCGCCGCACCACGCTTACTTAACGACTTAACACATCAAAACACCGAACTAGACGTATTTCAAACACCACCGCATCAGTGCGTAAAGTTAATTCACCTAATTTTGTAACAGAAGTACCAAGTTAATAAATAATTGAAAAAGTAATTGTATTTAATGTTAATGATTGTCTATTTTTCATGTGTTTGTGTATGTACCTTAGCTTATAGTGTCTTGTAGCTTGGGAGATG
>JAFELO010000010.1:381409-395036 GCA_017140195.1 Eumaeus atala | reverse complement strand
GAATACGTCACTTTAAGGAAGTATCCCCCGGTCGTGCCGGCCCAATCCCGTTGCATACCAGGATCTAGTGTCATGCACTATGCATGGCACTACTTCTTTCTAAAAGATACTAACTTTTATATTTATTTTTATGATAATAATATCTGTGGACTATTCACACCACGTCAGCCTAGTCCTGTGCTCAGTACCGTAAGGACTTGTGTTATAGGTACGAGACAACGGAAATAAATTTAATACTTTTGTAT
Source organism: Eumaeus atala (assembly GCA_017140195.1). Taxonomy (NCBI): domain Eukaryota; kingdom Metazoa; phylum Arthropoda; class Insecta; order Lepidoptera; family Lycaenidae; genus Eumaeus; species Eumaeus atala. The sequence continues at coordinate 394,791 of JAFELO010000010.1, read as the reverse complement.
ATTTAAGAAATCTAATATATTTAAGATTTTTATTATAGAAATACATATAATACAAATATAAACATCCCCGCGACCTCTGGCAAAACACGCGGACGAACCGCCACATTACCAACTGAGCCAGCCGGTCGTCTAGTTTTATTATTTTTTATAATGTAAAAGAAGTCGATTATGTATTACCAACTGTGGTACAGACCAACTCCAGCGAATGGATAGTTAGCGCCAAGCACCAAGCTTAGCTCTTAACAAAATATATGTGATTGTTTCCATACATTCAAGGTCGAGGGTCGCAAAGATGGGTTTTGTATTCCTTAGCCAAACGAATAAATTTTATCATAAAAATACATAGAAAAATAATGTGTAATAATGATATTGAAATCCTTTAAAGTATCGATTTGTTATATCGAAAAAAAATAACAATTCCCTGATTAACTGTGTATGAAAAAATAAACATTTTGATACCGCATCGCATAGAATCGTTCTTCAAAAATTGTCAATTATGTTATTATTTTTATAAAAATAAAAATGTCTATAACGGTACAAAATAGAAATGTCACCGTTGGTTTTAGTCGATCGTTAGACGGAGTGCGGTCACCAGTAAATTATGCGTAGGTATTGTAAACTAACGGTGCTATAGACAAGTCATTGAAGCTTGTCGCCTCGGAACATTGTTAGACAGTGCTAAAGTAAAGTTTTACTCAATAAGAAACGATTTATGGCACGAGGTATGTAAAAAAATTATTGGTAAACTCGTGTGACTCAATACCACTGGGCGTAGCGGTTTATCGCGCCTTCCCTTTCGTAATCATGTTCGTTCTTGAGGTGTAAACTTGAGTCGCGTCTTGCAGCTGATGTACAGTATTTTCAGCATTTTTTATAGAAGGAGCAATCGGAGCCTTTTTACGGCTACCGACACGCATGAACTACTATGCTGTTGCGTTACACTACTTTACCCCGTCCCCCGAATACGAACACACCGCACGAAACGCGTCACTGAAGGTGTCAATTTACGGCGGTATTATGTGAGCGAGATGTACCTCCACGGTCGTGCCGGCCCAATTCCATTGCATAGGAGGGTGTACTCTCATGCCCTAAGCATTGCACTACCTGCTCCTATGCAGCATGACACTACCTCTTCTTTCTGCTTTTAATCAGAACAAAAGAGAGATAAGAGTAAAAAAGACGAAATTGTCAGTCGGTTACACCAAAATTTGTCGCAGTTAACGCATTCGAAATAGCTGTTTTTCTTTAAAGAAGGATGGCATTCATAACTCAATTTCGACCAGTGTTACTTATGCACTATGATACCTTTTAACCGGCGATAAACACGTTTCGTGCAATTTCATTTCAATCTTCGTCAGGGTTTCGGAAGTTTTCGATTTCTTTGTATCTCTTCGCTGTGGTTCTTTCTAACGGTTTCTTGGTGGTTTATTTAACATTAGTGGGCATTCGGTCAGTGATTTACAAAAAACATGCAGTATTGAGAAAAAAAACTCGTACCTCATCTTATGCTGTTGTGAGCGAAAAACTCAATACAGTTTTCATAGGATTGCTCGTCGGGGATCATCATGGGACCGACGGAACTAGGTTTGCGGTTGAAACGGGTTCTGTCCCGCCGCAGATGGGAGGGCACTCCTCCGCGGATGAAAGGTGTGCATCCCGATATAATAACGTTCATAATGCTTAATTTAACTATTATTATAATGGCCAGAGAGACCGCGGGTTTAGGAAATCCCCCGACTGTGATGTCGAGGGCAGCTTGCGCACGGCAGCTAAATGCGCACGGTCGTGTCGGTGCTGACGTCAATGAATGTGTCATGGAGAGGATCATGACTGGGGATTTTTATAGAATCGCATTGATGAAGAAAAAATCAGTGAAGAGTGAATCGGGCTCGCCTACGCAGATTTTCGTAGTCGCAAACCAAAAACATCGCAATTCCCTGAAACTACCAAATCCATGTCATTCAAACCAATTTTCGTTTGAATTTTTTATTGTATCTCATCTGTAGGCTCATTTTTTTACAATTTTCCACTAGGAAGTTCAAAAGTTGAAAGGACACACTTTCTACCACTATACTCACAAACCATTGGCTTAATCAAAGCTTTCATACCGTACCATTTAGTCATAATACCTATTCAACGACACAGCATTGTTATAAAGCGGTTCATAAAATACCAATATCTGCCTTCCAATTATCATATAGCACTCATAAACCCCGAGTAAAACCTTAGTGATGGACGAACGGACGGACATGACGAAACTATAATAATTAAATAATACCTCAATGGTTTAGGGTTAAGCTGAAGTAGTTCGTTGTAACTGCAAAACTCTAGTTTCGTGATCAATGGCTTATTAACGGGCGTCCTTTTGAGCCTACGCTTTATAGACTGTGATTCCTTCGCCCGCCTTTCTTTTTGTGACGCAAGAAAACTCATTTATGCACCTTCGGCGGCCTTGGGTGGGGTATTGTGGTGTGTGGTTATCTCGTCATATTTTAGTGAGGAATACCCACAAAAATTACCGCGATTGCCATTGTTGCCGCCATTGCTGAGGTGCACCGGAACTGCAAATCATCGGGGCACCTCGAAGACTACTCAGTCCCCTAAGGCAATGAAGCCTCCCCCACAGAAGTGTTACCCCGCACCACAGGACTACCCTAATATCTATATGATAAATAGCGCCCCTTCGGTTCAATTGGCACTACCTGGGTTCACCCTAAATTACTGAGCCCACCACCACGACGAGGCTTGAACCATTCAGGAGGCCATTTCCTCGTTCCTAAATTTTCCCTCACATGTTAAATGTTGTAAAATTTTTTGTAGGATGCGGTACGGAGTGCGTGCGCTGCAGTGCGGACGGCTGCGTCAAGTGCGCGCGGCTGCTGGTGTGGCCGGGCGGACTGTGCGTCAGCGACTGCCCACCCACTACGCAGGAGTCCTGGGCACATGACGACCACCTCATGGGCCGAGTGTGCTACCCCACGCACACTTACAATGAAGTGAGTATACCTACTTCTTCGCAGGAGACTTGGAGACGTGGAAACCCTCTCATGGGTCGAGTGTGCTACCTCACGCAATCTTACAGTGAAGTGAGATCACCAGCCTTCACGTAGGTGACCTGGACGGAAACCCTCTCATGGGCCAAGTGACCTACCGCACGCATACTTACAACGAAGTGGACACAACTGTCTCCTCGTAGGACTCCACATCTTTGCGTTTGCTCTCTTTTACCTCATCTATTTTGACACTTAGAACTCTTACACCATCAACATCGCTTTATAAGGGTGTTAAGAGTTTCAGCTGCAAAACGAGATGTTTTATTGAAAAAAAATTATAAAATTTTTATCGCATTGTGATAAAAAAGATGTTTCTTTCTAATTATTTCTTTACCATCCAAACCCCGATTCCCAGAAAACACCCTTAAACAAAAATTACGAATACTAACAGTTCACAAGTGAAAAAATTGTAAAACACACTCTTCCATCCTTGCACTTTGTATTCACCGTAATATGTGCAAATTGGAACAAAAAAACCTACGTAACTAGCTTCACAAGTGGTTCTTTAGCATACATTGAACGACATATACTCGTACAGTAATATTTCATAAGGATTATAAAGCTATTCATCCGAGCAGGCTGAAGATAATTAAAATACAGATGCCGTAGCGGGAATGAAAACTGTATACCAGATGCTCGCCGGAAATAGGTCACAGGCACATAAAAACGTCTATAAACATGGCGCTTTGATACACAGACCTGAGCGACTAATTTTGTTAAACCCTAATGGAATCCGTCGCAATAAACTTCCCTTTTTGGTTGGTTGCCGCGGCGGAGTTAAGTAATCCTACTGTGTTTCGAGTAATTACTACCTTTTTACTTTGGTAGTACCCTCTGCATTGCAATTCTGTTACGTATGATACCTAGCGGGCTATGTGGCACACCTAGGCCGTATGTCGGGCGCAATATTTGGATTTCCCTACCGACTAAACCCCTACAGGTAGCCTTCTGCCACTATGAGACTAGCGTCCCGGATCCGCAGGCGACATGAATCCTACAGCGACAGGCTGGTCGCAGCGGTAGGGCCAAATTTCTTCTCTTTTAGGGACTGTCCGGCTGCTTCTGAACCAGTTCCATAGACGCCGTGTCTCTACGGACCGGGTACCCATCCCGGCCCAGACACGGGCGCGGGGGCACTCATATTGCTGGAGGTGCAAGATATAGCGCCTCCTACGTCATTCGTCGTCTACGGGGGAGGCCGCGTCGACAGCCACCTGTCACGCCCGTTCTTCACAGTCGTCGCCCACAAGGAAGCCAACTCCTCATAGGACTCGTCATTATTGACGCGTTGATGGTGCTTGACAGGGACAAGTCCCCTCCGATGATTGCCGTCAGATCGTGGCGCAGCGCCGTCCATCTCGAGCACACCGAGTATAATACCTTCTTCTTTTTGACGCGGGGAAATTACTACTTTTTTGTTATGCTCCATGGGATGCGGAGTCTCAGTATGTTAAAGCTGCAAATATAATGAGTGATAGGTTTAGTTGGTTATCTTCTTAATTGAAACATTTTTTGTATATTATAGGGGGACAAAGAAGCAGTTGGGGCCTTTTGATGACTACCAATCCCTATAATATCCACATAACAGTTCCCCTAATGAACCACCAGCTACTCTTAACTTGCACACAGTGAGAGCTATACAACCACCTCGTACTAAAAATAAAGATTTTCAAATTATGCTTGGTTGAAAATATGTAGAAGCAGATATACGATATTAGTTTGTAACTTAGGAATTCTTGTGGGAGGTTTTGTGCTTGGACCCTTTTTTTTTTGGGAAATGCATTTACGCGCCTTCACTGGCCCTGGGTGGGGTTCAGTCGTGTGTGAGACTCGTGACACATAATAGTGCCGAGTACCCACAAAAACCACCGCAAGTGCCATCAGGCCGTCCTTGGTGAGGTGTCCCGGAACAACAAATCTTCAAGGCACCTCGATTGCTAGCCCCCTAAGGGACCAACTCCACCTCCACAGATGGGGTTGCCGCGTACTACAGGACAACCCCACCGACTTTGGGACAGTGTAATATGGAGATGTTCCCATCCTCGCACCTTGCCTCGTGCGCAAAAGCGTCTGTTGTTCTGTTGCTCTTAGGTCCCCTCTTCTTATAAGAGAGGTATCGAGAGCGATTCCTCTTCCTGATATTTAAGCCCCTCTTTTTATAACAGGGGTGCAAAGATCCCCCTCGGTTCAATTGGCTTAACCTTGGTTCACCCCAGGCTACTAAGCCCCACCGCCACGACAAGGCTTGAGCCATGATGGGGGAGTAATTACTACCTGGCATATAAAAGGTTAACTGAACAGATACAATCCGAATGTGGAAGCAGTACCTAGTTACTAATTCTGACATATAATAAGTTCTGAGATAACAAGTAGAATTGTTCTGCCACGGGCTGCCACCTGTCAATCACATTGGTATCGGTAAAGTGATATCGCCGGTGTCGCGATTCGTACGATTTGTGAGTGAATGTGGCACCGGCTGCTCATTGGAGGGGACGAGGAACGAGGGCAACGCATCGCCATAGGCAGATGCTTTGCCCAAATGATATTTATAAGAATAACCCTAATATTAATAATTGCTATTAATTATGCGCATGTTCATGTGCGCGGGTAGTCGTCAAAAGACCCGAATACTTGTTTGGCCTCCTATAGTGTCAAAAATTACCAGATACAGATTAATCAGCTACAGTCCGATGGTATGTTTGTCCGCTTTGGGTGTGTTTGTATAAACTAAGTAATTAATGTGGAAGCAGGACAAACATGAAAAGATACCTACTCGGAAAGGGATCTAGCGTGAATATGTGTTATTTTTTTTTTAATAACTAGCTGTGACGTCAGTCATATGATGTACAATGGTGGTATTGGTATATGTCAAAGCCGCGACGGCGCCAGCCCGGTACGCTCGGAAGTCAGGACGTCACAATGGCATTATCTCTTACATAGCAGATCAACTACTAGGTTAGCTACGAAACTATCCCCTTGCGACGCGGCCTACAACAACGACATCCCCACACTCAATGATCCTTCGGGAGAGGGTGACGTGGACGTCATGCTCGCGCTGTTCGCCGACGACAGCGCATACGTAACCTCGTCCCGAAAGCCGGAGCTCGCAACTGGGCGCATGCAGCGCATGCTGGACCGGTTGCCGGAGTGGCTCGACAGATGGCACATGTCCGTCAACGTGGATAAAACGACGGCGCTATATGTCAGCAAGAGGCGCTCCATGCCGGGGCGGTTAAAGTTCAGAGGCCAGGATGTGTCTTAGGAATCCCCAGTCGTGTATCTCGGATGCAGTATCGACCGCGCGCTGCGGATGGTCTCGTAGGTGGACCGAGCGGTCAACCAGGCGAGAACAGCCCGCGCTTTGCTGTAGCCGGTACTAGCGTCCGGACTTCCTACACTGACGAAACTGGGGATTTACAAGACATATATCCGGTCACGCCTCACTTACGCCTCCTCCGCATAGTACGCGCTAACCTCCCAGGCCCAGCGGAAACGCCTGCAAGCCCAGCAAAATATATCCCTACTGGTCATCACGGGTGCCGGTCGCTATGTCCGCAATGGTGTGATCGCCCGTGACTTGTGGATAGAGTCGCTGGATGAGTTTGTGGTTCGATTGTAGAGCGCTATGATCAATAGGGCAGAGAATGGACCGCATGCTCATCTAGGCGACCTGGCCCCGCCGCACGCGCGACCACCTGACGGGAGACCGTATCCGTGTGAAATCCCCCCCCACCCCGTGGTCCACCAAGCGAACTAGGGACTGCGTGTCCTGCGATCCGGACGAGGATCACACATGCGCACGCATAACACACCCAATCACTACTCACCACAGTCACAACACACCACACAACACACAGGCCCTAAACAGGCCTATATTCCCCTAAGCCAATAAGCCACGATGGCACATCCGCAAATTATTGCGGCCCTTTACCGAGGGGATAGTCCTCCCCTTACGACCCTACACGGCTTATGAGGTCCGCCTCGATGCCCGTAACCCCCCACAGATTTCTGTGGAGATGACCAGCAGTGGAGCTACGAAACTAAGAAACCCCAAACACGTTTAACGACAAAACGAGTGGTCAATTTCTGCCAATTCTATTTTCAGTTGAAAGTCAAATTATGGGTTTTAATCCATCGAAAGAATTATTAAATTAAATCATACCTTAGGCATATGGGGTCCATAACATTACGAACAGTTATAAATAACAATAGCAACTATTTAGTTAGACTGGCCTAAAACGGAGATTGTTATTTTACTGTGCTTTTGAAATATCACGTTGGGAGTTTTAGAGATGAGTACATTGAACTCGCGACACTACAACCATAACCGACACCTCTGTATAAAGGTATGTATTTATTGTATAGTGTATACACGATTGTACTTACATATGAACATTTACATCTTAACATTTTTGAGACAATTAAAAAATACACGTAATTGTTACAGTTTTCACTTCTGTCGGCACTCCCACAGTGCTTTTGTTGCAATTCTGTTACACATTGTAATTTTTAATACTCTATAGGATAGTTACACTAAGAAATGAAATTCGCACGTCTCGCTCAACTGTGCTACAGAATGATATTAAGCGCAATAAAAAATTTAAATTCGCGCTTTGTAATATCGCTCATCGTACTTTCCTATCATTCTTGAGGATCTGTTTGTAAGTGGCTGTAAGCGGGTACGATCAAATGGAACTCTCTTCGTGTACTTTGATAGATGACGGATTAAATGTAAAATCCAAAACTCATTCATATAGTCTGGTTGTGCAATAGCGGCATAAATCACCAAAAGTCTATAAAAAATATTTCAAATGTATTTTTCTAGGTGCTGATAGGCGGCGCTTGTGGAGCTGCGTTCTGTGTAGTTCTGGTGGCGGCCATAACTGCGTACGCACGGTGTCGCGGCAGTGCGCGCGCGCAGTCGCAACGTCTGCCGCAGCCGCACAACGACGACGACGCAGCGCTGCGCGAGTTTCACAAACAGCTTGATCTATTGCGGGTACCTACGATTCATATAAAAATTATTAAGCATCACTTTTTCCAACGTTAATGATTTCTTCAACTTACGCGAATGTTACACATTAAAAAAGAACTTTAACGTGACGTTGCTGTAAAACTTCTGAAGCGACGGGATTGTAAAAGATATAAATTAACCGCGAAAAATCCGTTATAATAAAAGCATTTATTATAACTATTTTACCGTTCTCATTCAAGAGATCACTCTTGCCTTTTTCAAAACTGAAAAATATATTTACCTGTTTTTCAAAACACGCCTGCATGATTGCCTGGGTGGAAACCCACAGTTTGGTTCAAGTTTATCTCTGGTTGTTAGAACTTCTTATTGACGATGTTTTTTATACCTTTGAATTTATAGAAAACGGCCATTATAAAAGATTTATTATCGATTTCTAAGCATGTACATGTAATTTTCTCAACAATTGTTTCGAATCTTTTCACATACGCATCAGATTAACATTGCGTAAAAAAGACATGATAATATCAAATAGAAACACCTCGACATGACACCATGTCACTTTCGAAACTCTCTCTAAAAACTAGTTCGATTTGCGAATGCTGTTCGCAATGCATAATTAATTCATACTTTAAGCGACAATGTGTCAAGTATTAAAGGAGACAGTCCCGTTTTCTTTTTTTGCGGTTCCAGTATCCATGAAAAAAGGCTTGAAAAGTGTTCCATTTTATCAGTACGATGTAATCTGACATGCTGGTTTGCTACGAATTAAAAAAAACTAGTGAGATTATCAAAAAAATGAAATGGATGGAACATTTTTTCTTTTGATAATATACACAAGAATATTTTAAAGGATTACTTATTAAATTTATACTTCTTTTTACAGTCCGTGCTCATACCGTCACGAAAACCCGTCAGTCTAAAGTTAGCTGTAGACAATCTTTTAGTATTCAAAAAAAGTTACGAATGTGTTCTAATAAAGTTTTGAATACCTTTCCTCTATTGTTAGTGTCGTTCTTTTTCACAAACGTATAATAAGGCAAACGATTTTTTTTTAAGATTTTTATCTTGTTACGCCAAAGAATATAACTTCTAATTGTTCATTTTATTTGTCTTAACTTTTGTAAACGTGTATAGCTCAGTGTTTTTTTTACGAAATTTTATATATTATATTTCTTTATCTATAGTAACGTAACACATACCTGTGAATAACTCATACCTAGACCTGTGGCAAATTTATTGAATCTCCCAACGTGAAGATGCAAACGTAATGGATATTAGGATCCTCCTGCGACCAAGGGCCCCTACTGGCGCCATTTTGCCGGCTTTCCACCCTGTTGTTACACCACTGCGAATTAACTAACCGACGTAGTAAGCCTCCCAATGTCCGGTTTGAGCGAAATATTGTTTGTCACCATATTCATACGTCGCCATGTTTGTTTAGAGTTTAAATAAATTGAACTTCCATTAATTCGCCCGCCAAATTAGCTGAGCTAATTGGAAAGTTACTGCTTAAGCGTGTGAATTATTAAACTGTAAATCGTTGCATGCTATAATAATTTGATCTCTATATCGTTTTAATTTAATTGAATTACACGATCGTATACCAGTTTGATATTTATCTTTTTATGGAGCAATAATAGATTATTCATATGTCAGCCATGGAGACTTTAGACCTTGAAGTATTTATTATTTGTTAAGTTGAAATTTGAACTATGGCCAAAGGTTAGATAACCTTAATTTTGAAGTTCTTTTGTGAGATCTCGAATGAACAATTAATAATAATTTTCCCAAGAGTTTTTTTTTTCATTTTTAACTTCATTGATTTTTGAAGAAGTGTTTAATAATCAAATTAATTGGCTAGTAGTGGATATGCCACAGTCGTACTGTAGAAATCGCCGTGTGACATTACGGCCATCCATTTTCATAAACAGGGTCGTTTTATTTGTGGAGGGCTAACGATTAGACAAATTATCATTGCGAGGCGTTCTTCAATATGGCGACCGACGTTTAGCCTCATGGAATCTCTTGATTTTAGGCAGTGATAGCGATCGATATGAATATGAAGTTATGCCAAGTCTCTAGAGCGCAAATAAAAAACTACAAATTCTGCGAACCTTCGAACGTGTCTGGGCGTGATTTCTTTCGACGCCATTGCTATTGTCGTGTCAAACAACGCTGCGAGTGTTAAAATTAGGAACTAAACGGTGTCAAAAAGGCGGATAATGATTCACTTTATTTCAGTAAGGCTAGCTTTATTGAATATCGTAAAAAGCCGAACTCTCTCCTCTCTAGCGCAATTTCACTCAACCGTATTAAACCGGCTAATTAACTCCGGTCCTGTTAGTCCTAGTCTCGTGGTGTATGGTCTTCTTCGATAAATGGACTATTTGACAAAGAGATATTCAGTTCGTGCTAGTAGTTCCTAAGTTTAGCGCGTCCAAACAAAGAGACAAACAATCTGTTTAGCCTTATATTAGGACCTATATATTAAAATAATGAAAAAAATTCCATACGAACAATAAAACTCGGTTAGATAAGCTATTTCTTCGAAAGTCCACGTTGCAAAATAGTGGCAGCTGCTTAGGGAAAGTTGTTACATATCCCGTTTCAAGAAACCAGTAGCACCTACATAAATATTCATTCAAATTACACCAAAAAAACACTCACTCCTATCTCCAGTCGTTTGCAAACGTATTTAAAGCAACAAAACATCTTCACGCCTGCTCCCTAATGAGGTAGGCAGAGAAAACGGAATACCATACATCCACGATCCTTTCGTACCTGCCTTGCATGCTCCACATTCATTACTCTCACCATACAGACACGCCGGTTGCGAAGACTCTTGACACCACCTATCGGACAGTCTGATCGTGGCCAGTCTTGGTCTTCTGCGGTACCTACATCTATCTATTTATGCAAAAATTTTTGATATTACATTATATCATTTTTGTATGTGGATATAGGTAATTAAACTGCTGAAAGCATAAGTACCGTGTATACATGTGCTATGGTACAGCATTTGGATAATTATTTTTGATTGGTGGACAATTTAAATATTTAAACCTGTACTATGTCCCGTAGATGTATAGAACTTAGTTAAAGACAAGGCAACTTTTGCTACCGCGCGTGAGACTCCTTTTTTTTTGGTGACGAAGCGGAATGCATTTACGCATGATACCTGGGAGCCCGGGTAGACCCCCAGACCTATGTTGGACTCGGCCATCGGGTAGCAATACCAACTAAACCCCTACGGGAGCCTTCAGCCGCTATAAGTGGAGGATCCCGGATCTGCAGGCAACAGGACCCCTCCAGCGACAGGCTGGCCTTTGGAAGTGAACCGGGTTCCCATCCCGGCCCGACACGGAACACAGGGGCACTACTGAAGGCGCTGCAGATAGTGCACTACTGAAGGCGCTCTTTCTTACCCCCATTCGTCGTCGGCGGGGGGAGGCCGCGTCGGCAGCCTCGTCTCTCTCCCGCTCGTCGACTTCCTTCTGGGACATGACGGTCTCACAGAAGGAAGCCATCGCCTGATAGGACTCGTCGCTGCCTAGCATCGTGACGATGATGCTCGACTTTGACAAGTCCTCTCCGAGACTCCGGTCCCCTCGGCCAGGATAATAATACTTAGTTTGGCTACTCTCAAATAGTTATCGGGATGCATCATTCCCATCTGCGGGTAAAGAGGGGGGATATGTCTCCCTATCGACCACAATTTCAACTTGGCCGTCACCCCACGAATCTTTTGGTAACTGATGAAGCTACACTGGACACTTCCGTCAGCATAGAGCAGTAAAAGAATGTATATAATTTTGCTTCAATTTTGTTACGCACTTTCAAAAGCTCTACAAAGGATCATTTTAAATGTCACTTTAAGACTATGTATTTTTTTCCACTCTATGTTCAAGTAATTCTTTTTCTTCGCATTGGTAGAGTTTACAGTGCGCAAAATATGTATTGAGCTTACTTTTCTTAAGATTTTAAATACCTACTAAGGCATTTAATTTAATTGATGTTTAAATGATCGTTGAAGTGGCTAGTCTTTCTCAAAAGATATGAACACAGCCAAGCCACCTTTGTGAAGACCACGTCTTCAATTCGGTAGTAATTGTTCCTATAAAAAACCCCTTCCAGTTATTGAGTGATGAAAGCAAATGATGTTGAAGATTTTAAATATTTTGTTTCTATGTTCTCGCTTTATTGGCCAGTTTTCTTTACCAGTGCTTTTTTCCTTTACCGACATCTATTTGTTTACTGATTCTCTGAAAGGAGTAGGAATTTATCAATGTGATAAACTCCAATTCCTTTCGTATTGTTATTACGTCTTTGGAGTTTAATTTTGCATTCTAGTGAAATTTCAAGTCTCGTCTTATTGAAGTTATGCTTCCTTTGGCGCGTTAGGGAAAAAAACACCTAGAAGTTCGCTATAGCCAATATTTTAGTTGTTGAACCAAAGTTACTAATGCGTTATAATGTAATAGATCATTGCATTAAATACCATTTTTTCTATTGTTATGTCGTTTTTTCTACGATCGTAAAATGAGGACTTTTTGTTTTTTATAAAATTACTCAATATTTGTTTTTATTAATCCTCGAGTCTTTGGCCGTTAGGTAAAGTGATTCACTTGGTCAAAAATACTCGCAAAGATGATAAATAAAGGGGATTCCAATGACATAATTATAGTAAAGATCTGACAATTTCTTAGTCCTCTAAATTATTTCACCTTCAAAATTCTATGATTCTCTTCAATATGATAATTCAAATAAAACAATGAAATATTTTCTATAAATCTTACCAGTAATGGTTATGGCATAACACGTGGGCGTCCTGCACTGTCACAATGAAATTTCCCAATTCAACGTCGACAACGTTCCCATTACAATTTACCGCGAATGACAATAGAACAATAATTACTATGTTGTAAAAGTCTGTTATCTGTTATGTAATATCGAATAGGCTCTATAATATTCTCGCAAGACAAGAACGCTTCGTGGCCAATATAGAGACATAGGTGGTCGCAGTGGACGATACTTGTTGAAACCAAAACATCGATTTTATTAGACATATAATCGTTTTGACGTAGTACCGTCTTCTACGATAACGACAACGCTAACTGCATGCACCATATTGTATGACGTGATAGTAACCTTCAGTCATGGTAATGATGACCAATTTTTTTTTATTATACGAGTACTTTGCATTCCAAGTAATATTTCCTTTTTAAATTTAATACCTAACTGACAGAATATATTGTTATGGACATTCACATTCGTCGTTAATAGCTTTATTGTTAATATGTATTGTCATGTAAGCCACTTCTGTCCTTCTGAAAATAAATAAATATATATATATA
>JAFELO010000010.1:367551-381395 GCA_017140195.1 Eumaeus atala | reverse complement strand
ACCTAAACCTAAATTATAATCTGAATAAGTTTAGCAACTTTCCTACACACTATTTATTTATGTAGCTATTCTCGACACTCCATGCAATACATGTAGCTAAACTTGAATTTGGAACGTTATTTAATTTTTTTTTATTTCAGCCACATGCATTTACGCTATTAGCGATTTTGAATCACACAAGACACCAAGTCCGGGAGCTCTACCAACTGGGCAATAACGATGCAGCAATGGCTTATAGGTGGGTGTTTTTTAGTAATAATATTATAACATGTATCTAAAAGCTCAGGATATACGAGCCGACATGTAAAATGGAACTATTTCAAAAACATAAACACAACAACAACACATCTTCACGTCAGTTTATATTGAGGTATGCAGAGCCAATCGAGTGCAACATATCACAATTTGTATATCTTCATCCTTCAAAATCAGACTAAAGATTTCATACTCAAACATAACTTTCGATCTTTATCTAATCAATATATTCATGATAAGTCAGTCAGGGTCTATCCTAGTAACTAAATCGTTCCTCATTTATAATTCAAAAATTATAATGATATGTGCCTAGGTCGATTTCTGTGTGTGCGCCAAATTGTGAGTAAAGTATCTTTATTTACCAGAACATTCAAAATTAATTGAAATGTAACACGCATATTTTTATACTTTACCATGCATATATATACATACTATGCGCATATTAGTGTACTTCTACGGTAAACTATATTTATATTAGTTTTATAATAAAAATATTTACATACGAATATATTGTTTATTTTAGTGAAACAACTAATCATGTATGTAACGCATTTATTTTACCCATATTTCCCATTTTCCACTGTCTAATCTATTTCGTACATTTCAACTATATACACTAAAAAGATACCGTAGACATAATATAGTTACAACATAGAGCTTGTTGGTAAGATTTCCGTGTCATGCGAGCAGGGCATTGCACAAAGAAGATAATCTCGATGTTTATTTGGCGGAAAGTTTTATGGAGTAATTTAGGGTTAATTGTAGTTTGCGCAACACTACGCAAAATAATTTTTTATGCTCTAGAATTTTCTGGAAGTCTGATAGCATACATTTAGTTTTATCTAACATATCTCTATAATTATATACTACAAAGAGAGATGTTACAATATTAATAATTACCCCACACGACTGATGAGAAACTTAATACTTACTTGATTTTATTTCTGCCTAGGATATGAGAGGAAGTGAGAAAAAAATGTAAACTTGCATCTCTCTCTCTTTCTTTCTCTCTCATGCCTTACCGTAACGCTCTCTTCAAGCATTTGCCAGCTCACTGACTTGCGTGCGTAAAGAAGATTTACTTTAATAATATGTGTGAGATGATTATAATGTACTCCAAGGTGTGATCGCGCTACGGTAGCAGAGCCTGTGATTCTGATAAGAGCATCGTATTATTGTTTTTATTTGCAGCTGTGTGCTCACCGATTTGGCCAAGTTGCTGATCCTGCTGAACAAACAACAAGTGCCAGTGGTGCCAGATGAATGGCCGCGGCTGGCAAGTTGGGCCGAAAGGTAGTTCATGTTCCTTATTCAATTATATCTATATTTTGTATGGATATCTCCTTTGTTCTAATCATTTTCATTTGAGGGACAACCACAATCATTACCCTCCTTTACGTCCATCCCCCTGGGCCATCGAACTTAATTATCTATTTTTATATAGTGTACTATAGGTAGATAAACGAGTGGAGTCTTTTGATCGTTTCTGACACTCAAAGACATCTGCTTAATTATTATCCTTTCCTCCTCCGCTCCAATAGGCCACAAAAAAATTAAAGAACCGCACCTAACGCGGTGGTATAACCCTGTCCCCTTGTTGTCATACTAAAGGTTAAGATTCTATTCCGTATTTCATGGTAGGAATAAAAATTTGAAAAAAATACTCTATTTTTACCCATACCAAATATGTATAAAAACTGGCTGCCTGCAAGGTGGTTTACGGATGATATAACTTTATGTGGTAACTGTGCTCTAATTACCCTGCCTGATAGAGCGAAAGAGACAACTTGTTACGCTCCCTCGCTTGCTAGAGCGAAAGAGACAACTTGTTACGCTCCCTCGCTTGCAGGTTTTTTTCCATTGAGAACATTGCTATGACTCGGAACGTTACTATGATACTTTTTCATGTATGCAGCTAGCCCTACAGATTTACAGGACGTTGTCACTATTATCAATGTAGGTAATACCTACTATCAGCTAAAAGATCATAAATCACCTCTCACCTCATGTACGTTTTTGGCTACCGAAATTGAAACGTGGTCTGAATCTTTTTCAGGATATTGAAACGCTACAGTCGTTTAAGTGTTAGTCAAGAGCAAAGTCACTTGGCCGAGTTCCTGCCTCCTCCCAGCCAGAGCTCAGATTCCGGTACGACACAGCAGTCCTTCACCACGTTCAAACCACCGTCCTATTCTCCAACGCTTTATGAGACTCATACATTATCCAAAGATATTGAAAACCAGTGTGCATGGAGTGACGCTGGTAGACCACCGAGCTATTCCCAAATAGAAAGTGAATCTATAGTCCTCTCAGATCCATGGGAGAGAAAGTCTATAGTTAGAAGAGAGAGTGTGTGGCTTGAGGACGAACTCTTCGAAATGACGAGGCGGCCTCAAGATGAACTTACTACTGAACTTTAAGAAAACAATTTAAAATATTATTTACTTTGTTAGCGTCGGCATTTGTGGCGCGGACGATGTTCTAGCATGCCTTAAGGCTCGCATGTGATTATTGTGTTCATTTGTTAGAAGGAAATTTGATATAAATGATTTGACATTCAAAACCTGACTCCCTGAAACTACACTCGCCTTATCATTATTTCATTTTAGCACAGCACAGCATGAGGAAACATTCTCAAGCACTCCGCATGAGGGTGCTGTTGCTCAGTAAAATTATCCTTAGGGATTTAAACATAATATTAAGATTCACAAATGGGTTGTAGCTTGTACCTAAATACCTCTTCCAAAATCCCATTGGGGGTTGTATAAAGACAAACAACTATTATTGAATTATCCACGTGTATTTTTAGTAAGATCAAGCCATTGTAAACATTCTACAGTAAATATATGTTTTTGATAAAGTGTAATTTATCCAAATAAAATGTTTTAATTACTTAGTTGATTTTAGGTGCTTGTGTATTACAAACTTTGAAAAAAAAATCAAGAATCTTAGAGTCTATATAAATCCTTTTACTTTGATGTTTCTTATTTAATTGATATGTGAACAAATGAAGTTGCCCAACCAACTATAATTCCTCCACAAGTGTGGGTAGTGAGAACAGACATTTCAGCTACAAAGTAACATTTTCGTTTTAATAAATATCTAAGTAATTTGGATCATGGTTGGTTTTTATTGTTTTTTAAGTAAAAACAAGGATTGTAATGTATCTTAGGTAATACGTCAGAACTGCAACTATGCAAAGCTAACTAGTTACCACAATAATCATTAACCTCAGGAAATGTAACTTTGGCTACACATATGCATTATGGGCAAAATGCAGTATAAAAGTAAGTGATGGCGTGCTTTGCAATGGCAACACAAACTCTTATTTCTCTAGTAATTTGTTAAAATAATCTAGATGTGTTTCTAGAATAGCTAGATTAGAAATGATATCTAATTAAACAAAGTTATATTAATTACTTTATCCCAGGCCATTTATTGATTTTGAAAACAATTTCACAAAATATTTAAAAATCTTTTTGTAATACTATTCATTATTAGAATTATTTTGTTATGATAAAATACGAAATAAGCAAATAATTTTCAAAGACAAGTACAAAAAATATGTTTTAAATAGTTAATTATTTTTATTGAATGTTGTAAAGTATTTAGAAATATTGTTCTTGTTTATGACTGTATACAATTATACATAATTGTGTCTCGTACCTGTCTTTATTTTATGAAAATTGTAAATATAATTTTATTAAATTCATATCTGTACGTTATTTCTTGATAGCTATTATTTTATAAATCATACTGGAGTAACGTCTTTAAGAAATAAATTTATAAAATGAACCAGTTTTTGTTTTATTTCATTGATACGTACGGTGTAGATACAATAAAGGAGAAGAAGGTGCTCATTATCGCACAGCCTGATACAATCATAGAGATAACATAAAAAGAGTAGGAAGGACATAGTTAGGTCTATGACTATGGGTGTCCATCTTGGTTGATAAAGAAAGAAACTGAGAAATACATTACCATCTTTGCCAATCTAATTCCACATGCGCATTGCGCAGAGAAAAATGAGAGAAAAAGTGAACCAGAGAGTAGGCCATATTTGATTTTTCTTTGGCCTTTAATCTACATGTTTTAGGTTGGCGTTCCTAATCTATCTACATTATCTCATGGGTACAATAGGATAAGTTTCTCTTATAACGAAGGATTTTTTATACCAAGTTAACAAAACAGTGAGATATTGTTTGAAAAACAGCAATCATGATATGATAAGTAAATGTTGAAAACTTTTTGCTATCGACCTATTGGTTCCATTACTTTTTGCCTCGCTTACCATATGCTCTTGGGCCAGTGTCTGGTGGTATCACAATATGTCGTTTTGGACGTGGTATGATATTATATAGCCTATAGCGTTCCTCAATAAATGAATATCCGATGAGTACCTGCCTGAGATTGGCGCGTTGAAACAAACAAATTTTTCCGCTATTAATTAAGTCAATGTCAGTACACGTTAACTAAAAGATATATATATATTATATATAGTTGACATTTGTAAACGAATTTCTGCAGAAGTATCTACAAATTATCTGCTAATCTTTATTATTTTTATAGGCATGGGACAAATAAAAAGAAGTCGAGCCTTTCACTTGCTACCGACAGCATACAGTGAATGAGAAAAGAGAAACAAAGTGTAAACCACGCGAGTTCATTTCTCTTTGCGCGATCTACTTGCAAGACTGCAATGACATAGATAGTAATGCTTTCTCGTATTCCTTTCCTATTTAACAAGACGTCAGGTCGCCGTCATAAAACTGCTTATGGCAACTTTTCTATGTACTTAGCCATATTACATCTATGAGCTTCCTTCACTATGGTTGACACTGATACATACAGCCCATAGATTGTCGTTGTCATATGGTAACTGTCAATTGTCAGTTTAAAGTACCATGTTTGACGTATTTTAAGATTGGACAAATTGACAGTTGTTCTAAGATATCACAATAGGACACTACAACAATAAACTTTTAAAAATTAAATATCACAAATAATATTTTAACTTTAGTTATTTTAAGCAAAATACACTGACTTCTATGATGAAATAGTATTTTACTATAAAAGTCAATATTAAATAGGTGTAGAAAAGAAACGTTAAATAGAAGACAATCTGCAACAATCTGTAGCGGTATTTTTATCGAAACACCGCTGTTTTATCATATGCTAGAACCTATTCATCCTATAACACTCTATTCTAATATTTTCAAATACGCCAAAACTTGATTCATATGGTTACCTTTGAAGGTACTTTGATTTATATGGTTTTATGCTGCTCCGAAATTCTGAACCAAGACTGTTTTGTTCAAGCGATTATTTGTAAACAAAGTCTTTTATCAACTTCAATTTTCTATCGTGATAAAGATGGTTCGTCGAACCTAAAATATAGTTTATAACGCAATTACGTTTTAAGTAAAGTACTGAAGAATAGAATATGAAGCATTTGGCAGCTTGGTAAGTTCAAATTCATATCTCGCTTTTACAGCAGTAACAATTATTTTACTTCTGTTCAACCACTAGATTACAATCTATCTTAGTTTAATAATAACTAAGAACTTGAAGATTATTATAAAATTTAAATTTATAAGTACAAAATTGCATATTATTCCTGAAACTAATATCTATACATATTACAAAACCAATTCTATTCATATTAAAAACTCCTCAAAAGCTGTCTGTCTATATGTCATAATATTTCCCCAAAATCTACTGAATAGGATTTTATGCATTTCACCATGTATAGTGTGATTCCCAAGGAAGGTATTGTTATTGTTATTTATGGACGCAGCTAGGTCAGGTTGCTAGTGAATTATTAAATAGACTAGAACTTTGATAGATTTTAATAAACTATATTTTTATTAACTTTTATATTGATGAGAGATGGACCATGAATGCTTCTTTAAGTTTAAAAAATGTGCAAATATTTAAATATATATGCTCCCAAATATTATGTTTAATACCAAATCATATTAAACTAGTTGTGTTTTACACAATTAAATAATATACATATTTAAGGTATCAAAAGAAAATTAGTTCATATGACAAAGAAGAATGGGAGACAATGGTGGAGCAGTTATTGATGAGGAGTACATACCGGCGGAGAATAGTTGACTTTTCATCACATGCGAGATCATATCTTATTGATGTTGACTTAGTGAGAGGTGAGACTCACTTTCAACCCAAATATGGTTAAAACTTCTCCTACAGTTTCTAAGTAGATTTGGTATGTATGTATTAAATTCTGCTGCAGTTTGACAATTTGCTTTGTTAACATTAAGCATTTATTGTTATAATATGTAATGTATCATTGGTTTTATTTTGGTGATAATTGTAGATTGAAAAAAATTTGAAATAATTTTGAAAAAAAATTTAGAGCAAGGTTGACAAAATATCACCAAAGATTTTAGTTTTAGTGAAAAAAGTTCAATGTATGTTATCCATCAATAAAATAGAAATGAATATTCATCATTTTAAAGTAAAACTGGATTTGGTGAATCATGGCAACTGAGACGGTTTATGCACTGGCCCAATCAATATTTCCAACAACTTTTTTGCACATCTTTGTAATATGCTGGTTTCTATGTTAAGTAAGTTTTAAATGTCCCAATGTCTGGGTTTGAGGCAGAATAAAATTAGTACAATTTAACCTTAAGAACAATTAAGTTGGAGGTCCTTTCTTTGTGTCCCCTTGTTTTGAGATCGCCCCCATAGCCGCTTCAGTACTATACTTTATCATACCGAAGCTGCTACGGAAACGCAGAACTGAATACTGGTTGATATATCGACGCCATATCAACCGGTATTCAGAGATTGGAACATTTTAAACTTGGTTAACACAGGGACAGCTCTACTCTCTATCTCTCTCTCTCTCTCTCTCTCTCTCTCTCTCNNAGTGATATATATATATATATATATATATATATATATATATATATATATATATATATATCACACTCACTCTCTCTTTCTTTCTATAGTACAGGAGGGTAACGACTAATCAGAGCCCTTTGACGACTACCGACGCCAATAACCATCCGCTCATTGGTCTCGCCATGCGCATTGCCCTTTCTTCCCATCCAACCGGCTACTCGCAAATCCCACGCAGTCACTTTAACTGTAATTCCTCGACTCCCGCCCAATTCGGCTGCAACGAAGCATTGCACTGGATCTGCTGCACTAACATTACAACATATGGTGCAGGTTCATCATTTCCCAAAGCTAAACCCACTTTGGGAATGCGCCGTGTGGTATGGTTTGCGCTAGTGAGACTCGTGTTCCTGCCAGGCCTGTATCAGTGGTGGACTCAACAAACATCACCGTCGTGTGCGAGGTTCTTGCTAGCGTTGTGGGTTTTACAAGTCGTCAACATGTCAATAACGTGTTTGGCACCGACTTCCGTAGAAATAGATGTGAGTAAATAAAAATTATAACAATATTTAAAAAGTTTGGCCCCCAAACAATCCTAAATAATATTGTAAATGCGAAGTGTGTATGAATGTTTGTTTATGTTAACTGCTTGACTGCCTCGTAGTCAAGTGGTAAGCGTGTTCAACCAGTCGTGAGGGCCTGGTCTCGAATCCCTTTTCGGACCAAAATGTTCTGAAATTTTTACATTTCTAATAACAGTCCGAAGTCAGGAAGATTTCGTTGTTACATCCCCGTACCTCGGAGTCTTCTTTCTTGCCGTTTGTGTCGAATTGCTGTCCCATCGGAATAGGAGAGAACAGGGAGTACAGTTCTGGTTGTGCACACATTTATGCGTAGATGGCTAGCCTCTATAGACGCGGCCGCCTTGTGGAAATGCTGTTAGGACGACATCGTTGTTATGTTACTTTTGGACCAAAAAATCTGAAATAACACAATTTTACTTTTTATCCGAAATAAAATAAAAAAATCCTTTTTTTTTTTCTTATTAACTTTAAAATAGTATTTTAGTTAACTTAAAAAAACAAGCTTTTGCTGCTTAGTAGTAGCTAAAAAATAAATATGATTAAAATTAGGAATACTCGTAGTGAAAAATAGGCTTCACGGTGTTCAGGGAGCGGAATAATTTTCATTTCTCAAAATTTTTCTTTTTCATTTTTTTTGACAGTCAAACAGCTGGATAGTACCAATGGCACTTATGTTAGTTTTGAATGTTGTGCACTCGCAAATTGTAAGCACCACGGAGATGGAATTAGCTCGGGTGCGGCCCAGGTCTACATATCGAAGAAAACTACCGCGTTATTTCAGGTAGGTAGTAACCTAACTTTACATTACACTGAAAAACAAAAGGCACGACTGCTTAAAATATATTTTAATGTACCCAGCGTCACTTGCGTGGACAAGACGTTCAGGTTGTAGCAGCTACTGAGGATTTGCATTCAAGTACAAATCATTCGTAGCTCCAGTCTTTGAAAACGTAATGTAATTAGATTTTAAAGAATGACGCCACATTAAATAGACAACGCAAAACAAATGTGTCCGTATGTCGAGTCTGTAACATCATCGTCATCAGCCGGACGACGTCCACTACTGGACACAGGCCTCCCCCACAGAGCGCCACAGGTTACGGTCACGAGCCACTTGCATACAGCGGCTCCCCGCCACCTTAGCCAAGTTGTTAATCCACCGGGTAGTAGTGTGGGACGGACACTCCATCTTCCGGAGTCTATAACACAGCTGGATTAACAGAAGCAAAATACAATTTCAAAAAAATCTCAGAATTAGGCAAATGAAATGAATAGATCAACTAAATAATTTTAACTGTACGTTTCCTGTTAGGTTTCCGTACCTAAAGGGTACGTAAAAAACGGAACCCGATTACAAAAATCCGCTGTCCGTCTGTCACCAGGCAGTGTTCTCACGAACCCGTGACAGTTTCCACTGTATATATGCCGCTATAATAACACGTACTAAAAATCTAAATAAAATAATTATTTACCCTTAGGTAAAAAAAGATCTCGTTTCTTGTATGTATAAAAAAATTCAAATGATTTCTTTGTATAAGCATTCTTTTTAACTTGATAATTAGAACGGTAACAGGTAACGGTTGACATATTACAGGAATATATATTTATATATTCGCTTAATAATAAATAATTCCATTTAAATAAAATAAATACTTGACCTACATACAAAATAACGGCAACACGCAGGAAACCATATATAGACCCACTTAATTCAAAATTCTAACATATTATTAATAATATATAAAATATTGCATTCTACTATTTGAAATTTTGGTCATTTCTGGTTTATCTTTTTATTTAATTTTAACGGTACGGAACCCTCCTTGCGCGAGTTACACTCGCACTAGCTTTTAGCGGTTGCATTTTTAACAAGTTATGTATCGAATCAGTAACGTAAAATGCTGAAAATAATACAAATATAATGCCTTACACTTTTGCGATATACATTCTGCACTATTTCCACAATAGGGATCGTTCATGTAGACTAAACGAGCAATAATATCGATAGTATGCTAGGTAATTCGCATTTGTCTGCCATTCTTTTATTTTTAAACTTGTATTATCTAAATTCGCCCGCATTAACAGGTTAAGCGCTGCCAATAACTGTACATTTCGTGCACGGTCCACGCAATTGTCTAAACATATTTTTTTAGAAAGGCTCGATCAGATTGTGACGGGGGAAGCGGCGGAGGTTCAGCTGAAAGTGGTGCTACGTCTAGTCAAAGTAAAACGCCACTAACGAAACCACCGAAATTTAGGCGGCGATTATCAAGATCAGAGTCTATAGACATTGGCTTGAGGTAAGAGTAGAGGGTGAAGAAGTTATTAGAAAGAAACCTTTTACTATAAAATTGCTTTTATGGATTTTATCATATATATTTATTTAGTTATTTAACAAGCCCGACAGTATATTAAGTGATCCCACCCGTGACCATGGTTTCTATAAAACGTCGGTTTCGTTAAATAACTAAATAAACCGCGATAAAATCCGTTTAAAAGAAGTTTTTTTGTGTCAATTGCATAAACTTAAGGTGTCAATATGGGTAAATCATTATTATAATTTTCTATTCTTATTTTTTCTGAACTTGACTTATTATTTGTTTTAATATTGAAACATAATTCTTGTAGCTTCGCTCCAATCATTAATCACCAATGAACAAATATTGAAAGATAAGCTAACCACTGCCGCTATTCCAAAACAATAATTATTCCATCATTTTTAGAAAACGTAAGAAAGATGTAACGGAAGAGAAAGAGATTCCGCATACGGTTAAAGAGACTCTATCACTCAAAACAAAGGTTAAAGATTCAGATGACGAAGATTATATGGCATGGAAAAAACCAGACGTTTCTTCACCTATGGTTGCATTCACTCCTCCTTCGGAAAACACTGTTCCGAAACCGGGATTCAATTATAAACCTAGTATTCTTACTAAAAAGTATCTAGAAATATTCAATTTGCCCCCACTAGCAGATGGTGATGACGGATTTGAAAGTCTCAATGGCTACGTCTCTAATGGCAGCGAAGGAGATAATCACAATAAATACATAGAATCAAAAATAAAAAGATCTATCAGAACAGCCAACCATGAGGAAAATAAAATTGAACAGCCAACAACATCGACTGAATGTGATGTTAAAAAAGATATAACAGTTCCTATTACTAGTACGCCCAAAGATAACATAGACGATGAAGAAAAGCTTGTCGATCCTGAATCTGACGGTGCAACAAGGACCAGCCCAAATCCTGAAAAGAGAATTGGGGTAAGATTCAGGAATTCCTGGGCGAAAGGTGTCCCACCAGAAACTAGCGACGAAGAGTTTGCAAACGTAAAAGGAAAGGATAAGGTAATTAATTACTACGATCTTAGAATATATTTCCATTGCGGTCTGTAGCAGCAAAATTTTTTAATCTTACTGCGTTTTATCTATAATACTCCTATATTAATATTTCATTTAGGTCGATGAAAACAAATTCCAAGATACGAGAACAGGTACACTTGTGTCGCGAATATTAACTGCATGTTTTGATTTTAGTGTTGTATCGTGATTGCTGGATCATATTGTATTAATACTGAATTTGTTTAGAAATTAGAAAATTATCAAACTTCGTCATCCGATGGAGAATGTTCTGCTTCCGCGCCATCCATCGCTCTGCCATCGCACCATACCATGTCAGACTGGGTTGGGCAAATCACTAATAGTAAGGGAATTCTCGATTCATTAACAATTTTTTGGCTTAATCAAATTTTTTTTCTGTTGGTTAGGGTTGTCCTAAAATATGTTCGTTTGTAGGTGAGGAGAGTAGCTACGAGTCGCAGTCAGACGCGGGTCATTCTGATGTTGGCTTCCATCTAAACGCAGACAGTTCTTGGGATCCGTTTGCTATACTCGATCCTTCGAGCGACACAGGTATTTTACAAGTACAGTAATTTTTTGTTTCTTTTTCGGACCTGAACTTTTGTTGTGGAAGCGAAAGGAAGCCGAATACAGCTTCATCGGATTCCTATGTGTGACTGTCGGGTAACGAGACTAGGATTGGAGTCGAAAAGTGGTCCGCACTCCACTCACCCGCAGTCAGAATAAATGCATCCCGATGTGAGAATGTTTATTATAGCTAAACTATTATTGTCGTGTGCATATATAGTTTAGCTATTTTAAACGCCGAGGTATCTTTCGCTCACATGATAGATCTATATTGCCCATCTGCGCCGTGTCTGAACTTCCGGTAGTGTATAAAAAGAGATCTTCAGCAATAAATTCATTTAATAGATTTTCAACAAAATGCAAAGGCCGAACACTTTTTTTTAAATATCTCTTATGTAAAGACTGACACCTGACCTCGGGTGGCATTTACAGATTTATTATAGGCGTCATACATCACGCCCAGCGTCAGCGGTCAGCATTCGCGCCAACTGGTACATCAAGAATGCGTTATATGCATTTAATCTGATTTATATCAGTTCTATGTTGCTATATTTATTTATAATTACTCGCGTAGCGACAGTAGCTATGCTACGGGACTCGTTATAAATAAAAGTCTATACAATATTACATAGTCTATATAATATACAATTTTTTTGTAGGAGGTAGTGCTATGCTGCATAGGAGGAGGTGGTACCATGCATGGTGCATGACACTACATCTTCCTATGCAACGGAATAGGGCCGGCACGATCGGGGAGGCACCTCTCGCTCACTTGATACCGCCGTAAAGTGATACCTACGGTGTCGCGTCTCATGCGCTTTGTGAGTAGCCGGTGGCCTATTGGGGCGGGAGGTTATAAGGAGGGCAACGCATCAGCATAATTATTTTGATGTTCATCGGCGTCGGTAGTCGTTGAGAGGCTCCAATTACTCATTTATCCCCCTATACTATAAAAAAATACATATGACCTAGGAAGCCTATAGCAATTAAGTGATCTAAATACTCAAAATTATAGCATTCCAGCCTAGCCTTGCTGTGGCTGCTGTAACAGAAATAAAATCTTTACGTGTTATAAAAAAGACCCCTAATGCTGTGACTGCATGTGATCTATTTTGTGAAAATAACTTAACGGATTATCATGCGGTCTTCTCCAACGAATGGAGCGATTCCCGAGGAATGTTTTAATGTATAATTTGTTAAATTAACATCCGGCCTCTGTTATTCGCGGGCAAATCAGGGGCGGATCGCTAGTATAGCCTAAATTTAAAGTTGGACCTAGTTAAGTACAAGCAAAAGTCATCGAAATCAGTCCATGGGTAGAATGTTCTATAGAGAGCGCGCTAGCAGTTACTGTTTAAAATTAGGTACGGTATTGATGGGTATACCTACTAATTTGAATTGACTCGAGGCTGGATCAATAAACCTTCGGTCGCATGTCAGAGAACCGATTGCGCTAAATGTCAACAGTAAAAATCTATAACAAATCTAGCCTTACTTTTACCATGATGTCTAGTGGTTTTTTTTTTTTCGTATGTATGGATTTATATTCAGAATGAATTTTTGATACGCAGATGTACCTTTTTATTAGCATAGGGGGGCAGACTAGCGATCAGAGCATTTTTACTTCTACCGACGGCCATGAACATCCGCATAATTACTATGCCGTTGTCTTGCCCTCCTTTTCTCCTTGGGCCACAAACCTACGGGGTTGTTGATTAAAATTTTAATCCCACATACCTAATTATTATTCTTGACCATTTCAACCTGGCGAGATGTATCTCCGTACAGTAGTCGGCTCGGATGGATAGAATATATGACCGTATTGGCCTTCATTGAAGGAGTATATACAGCAGTTACCAGATAAGGCCTGATGATGATGGTACCTTTGTAAAATTGTTGATTTAAACAAATGACAATCATAGTACGATCGCATATTATGATGGCAAGTTCTTGCTCCATAAACGATCGAGTTTTGTTTCCTTCTTGACTGAAGGAGCGTTGTATAAACACGTCATACGAATCTACATCACGATCGTCAGACTATAGGTGTTGCCTTGTTCCATTAACTTTGGGATACTCGATGGTCCATTGGGGAGAGATGGGAGGGGCAAGCATCCGCATAGTAATTAATCGGACATTTATGAGTGGTTGTCGTCATCAAAAGATTGCTTAATTATGTCTCATTATTATACTCGTGTGTCT
>JAFELO010000010.1:272910-359827 GCA_017140195.1 Eumaeus atala | reverse complement strand
ATTCATTTTATGTGACATTAGCAAATGTCAAAATGTTAAGTAATAGCAATAATGTTTGTAAAATATAGGTTTATGCCGTCAGCCATCTTTCTGCCATTGATGACATAATCAAGCCTAAGATATCGAAAATTTTGAATAATTAATAAAAAAGGAATGACAACGAAAGAAATCAAAACTGTTCAAATTAGTTTCTTAGATTGGCCTATATTTACGAAATGTATTACCTAGTGCTTACTAATATCTTGCTGTTTGTTCGCGTATAAGGACACGGACACATGGCGCGGCTGGCTCCTGGAGGCCATGGTCTGGAGCGTCTGCCTCGGAGTGTACTTGCTCCGCCTCCTCACCCTGGGTGGTGACGTGAACCGCAAGTACCGAGGCTGCCTCTCCGCCATACTGACCGAGCAAATCAATCTGCATCTCGCCATAGAACAGCGACCGGAGAGCAAGGAGCAACTCACTGTAGCCAATAATGTACTGAAGCTGGCTGCCGATTTGTTGAAGGTAATAATATTTGAAAGGCTGCCGAGAGATGTAAAAATCATCAAATTATGTATTTATCTGTGCTGCACGCCTAACAGGCGTTGCGAACCTATAAGATTTTACCCTACCGATTGATCTCAAAATGTAATAACTTTAGGATTCATATCTCATTAGCAAGTTCAAGCTGGACGTCACCAGGACGTCATAGGCCAGGGAGCAACTAACTGTAACCAATAATGTGCTGAAATTGGCTGGTGACTTGTTAAGAATAAAGTTTCCTAAGTGTTAAGATAAAAGTGTTATTGAAGCCTGTTGATGACCGTCGACGCTCATATAAAATCTACGAACACGCAAAGATCAGGATTTCATTGCTTCAAATGCACATGAATGTGAAATTGGAGATCAAAGTAAATTATCTTCTAACTAAGCCAGCAACACCAGCTGGGGGATGCCAACTGCCAGACATAAGTCCCTGCAAAGAGGGCCATAAGTCACAGCCACAAACAACTTGTATCCAGCCTCCTTGCTACTTTAAACAATTTAGCAGCGGGTATGAGACCGCCAATCACTGCGTCTTGCGGTGCGGGACTGCCACTCGAGAACCTTACTTCTCCCAGCGGCTATCAGTTCTGTGAGCAATCTGTCCTACTCATCGCCACTTCGGCTTGCAAATTTTTGTTTCAATTTTTTTTTGTGTGTACGAGGGTTGATTGAAAAGTATTCGGCCTAATCAAGAAAACTTACTGAATCAGTTATATTTTTATTTTTCCACATAATCACCATGAAGTTTTGCCATCTCCCATTTAAGACATTTAGACTGTTTAAAAAATATATATTCTTCCTTAAGAGTCAAAATAGGTGTCTACAGCGGTTTTGACCTCGTCGCGTGTCGAAAATCTTTGACCTACCAAATGCTTTTTTAGGTTATGGAACAGATAGAAGTCTGACGGTGCCAGATCAGGTGAATAAGGCGATTGCGGTAATATTTCAAAGCCACAATTGTGGATATCAGCCATTGATTGCACAGACGTGTAAACACGGCTGTTATCTTGATGAAACAGGACTTTTTTACTGAGCATTTCTGGGCACGTTTATTTAATTTCCTCTCGTAAACGATGTGCACACACCCTTTAAAGATAATCAATCATAATCACACCCTTCGAGTACCAAAATACCGAAGCTATTGCCTTATTTCCAAAAAAAATCGCCTTAGCCTTTTTAGGGAGTCGTGAACCAGGTCTTCTCCGCTGTTTCGATTGTTGTTTTGTTTCTGGCGTACAGTAACCCATGTTTCGTCCATTGTAGCAAACCGATTCAAAAAATCATCTGTTATTTGAAGCCGATAGCTTCAAATAACTCCAAACAGTCACGTGAAATAGTCAATTGCGTACTTTATTGTTCAACTGAAAGCAGTGGCGGAACCCACCTCGCAGAGACCTCGTGGAAAGCCAATTAGTTGACTATGATGTTTTGAGTTCGTACATAAGAGATGTCTATAATCTCGGTGATCTCTAATTTTTAATCTGCGGTCTCCCATAATTAAATCAAGTACTTTTTTTATATTTTCGTCAGTAGTGGACGTGGAAACCCTTTGAAAGCGGATTTCATCCTTTACACTCTCTCTACCATGCTTGAATTCTGCTATCCATTTATTTACGGGTGATAAAGACAGAGCGGAATCGCCTTAATTACTAACCATGTCATCATGGATTGCTTTCGATGATAGATCCTTCTTATGGATGTACTTAATGACGGCACGCTGCTCGATTTGCTCCGTTTGCAAAGACTGTCCGATCGCTTTGATAAAAAAATTACAAAGTCACAACAAATTTTCGCACATGTTTCGAACTTCTCACAATTAACTAGTCTGAACTGAACTTAATAATGTGGGTAGGTCTGATTTTTAGAATTGAATAAATCTATCTGTGTTAGGCCGAGTACCTTCCGATCCACCCTCTTATTATTTTGTATATAGGTTAGCCCGAATTTCTTGTTTTATCTCCTAATTTTTGACCATACCTCTCTGCCAGGCATAATACAGGTACATCCATGGCACGCTGAGTGACTGAGCTTTGAATCAATTTACCATTGGGGCATGTGAACTGATTTGGTGTTTACTGTATATTTTTTTGTTATAGGAACTGGACGCACCATTCAAGATATCAGGCATATGTGCCAATCATTATCTGTACACAATCACGAAAGTCGTCATCCTGTCGGCTTTGTCCGGCGTGCTGTCAGAAATGTTAGGCTTCAAGTTGAAATTGCACAAAATTAAAATCAAATAAAAATGCTGACGTGTGTAGCTGTGACGTAATAAAACGGCCGCGGGCCAAAACTCACAGGGTTTCGGGCCTTGTAGACGTCAAAACCTGACTAGAATTTGGCATAGCCAATATTGAATTCACTCGTAGGTATAGAAGAGAATATTTGTAAATCGTAGTTAGTACCGCGCATTTATAAAGATAAGTATAGTTGAATAAAGCACTACGTTGAATATCTGAAATCGTAGTGTTACCCACAATTCTTAAGTTACACTCAACTGTATAATATTTATAAAAAATGAGAAAGGAAATTTTAATTTCCTGGCAGTGGTATTCTAATCCTGTACGTGGAAATTTTCCAAATTCTTTCACTCATTCTTAATAATTTAGGTAGTTCGTGTATTAGTTGTGAGACTTAACTTTCCATTATTTTGACGCCAGTGCTGCCCATATGTATGTATTTAAAAATATTAATATCATAATAGACTATTGCATAGGTAGGTATTATATATAATAGATTTATAACCGGACTAATCAGGCTTAACGCTTCACCACGACTGCTAGTTTCATCACTTACAGTAAGGGAATCTTGTTAAATGCTGGCTGTTGACTTCTAAATTGTTGAGTAGTTTCGGCGCGAAGTAATAAACATCCATATATTGATCCTACCTTTCTCATTTACTATATTAATAAGATGCATAGCCTAAAAGGAAATAAGAATTGCCTTAAATCTCTATTGACTAAGTATAAGTTATTTAAAGAAAAAAATATAATATGAATTCTAGTGAAAGTATATTAATATGTATTTGATTGCTGCATTGCAGCTGAACTGGGGCAGGTCCAAAGGACACGAGGTCTGTGAGAGACTTAACGGCCCGTTGTTTCCTAGCTTATTTAAGAAAATCTCGCCATTTGGGGCTTAAACTATATACTTATCTATGGTATACATTCGAAACTAGCTAATGTTGAAAACTAATTACATCTGTCTTATTTGTTTTATAAGACGGATTGCAGGAGCGTACTTGATAAGTGCTAATAACAGGTAGCGATATACAGGATGGAGTAGAATATATAAATGTTCTAGTCTGTGAAAAATGCTTAGTGAAAATGTAAATATATAATATAAAATATATACGGTATAGTTAAGGAGTGTTAAATAAAGGCTATACAGCAAAATATATCATGGCATTAAAGAACGGACCAAAAAGTTAAAAGCTATTTCAAGTTTATTTTTTTTAAATGTCACTTCTAAATAAAGATGGCGACCCAAGCATATTTGATAACGTAGAAATATTAAATAATGATGAAGCTGAATTTAAGATAAAGTAATGGATTTCAACAATGAAAATGATCCTGTATATTTATTTAATTTAAACCATACCTATATTAGCTATCTAAAAGTCTATGCATATAATTTTGAATCACATCCTTTGAAAGCACACACCCCAGCTCGTCGAGTGCAATATTAAAACATGAATTTTGTTAGTTTTACTCATCTACCAGCACCCTAGGTTCAGAAATAATTAAAATTAATAGCTTCGATATATTGTGATAAGTATATCCCATATATCCCATTAGGTGGATGGAGTGATGGAGGACAACTCAACATGGCGATAATAATGGGTGTTTGTAGTCATCAAATGGCTTCGATTGCTCATTTGTTCTCCTCCGCTATTATAAACGTAGGTATATCGAGTTCGTTACTTTCACTCGTACTTCTGTCGGCATCACACTAGTTGATATACCTGTAGTAGTTACGACTTATAAACTACATATCTACTACTTTTGAAAGTTACTAGTTTTTTTATTAACCACAATTGTTTACAATTCTAACATTGAAAGTGATGGCAGAAATGGTTCATAACATGTTCTATAAATTTCAAAACAATATTTTTCAAATATATATTTTGTTGTCTACGTACATAATGTCAAATCAAATAAATCGTCACAAATGAATTGTTTGCATTTTTATTGATCTTTTTATCTATTTATAGTTCCCTGCATATGAGTTCAACCTTAAACACATTTAGGATCTCAGAAGAGGTTACAGCACGAGGGTTTCCACGAAAAGCGGCATTCTAGGTTCTGCGCATAATTGAAACAAAATATTAGTTGCTTGCGCAGGTACACGTGCGCTAGCAACTAATATTTTGTTTCAATACAGGCCGCGAGCATGATAACATCTATTAATAGTAACAGTTTTAACAGATCTCTGACAGAATGACAAACACACACCGCTAACGAACAAGGTCCCGGGATCACATATGTAAGATGAGAGCTTCGATTATCTTACAATAATATAAACACGATCATTAGAGCTCTCGTCTCCCTAAAGTAGAAGACATGAAAGTCTTCGCTAGTCCGGTGCACTGTAGGGGCGGGTGCAATAGCGTCGCCACCAAATCGCACCGCGGCGCCCTGGACAGACAGGAAGTTAATCACAAAGTGTCATGGTCTAGAACTTTCTCTGGAAACAGAAAGGTACGGCATCCAGCAATCGAAACTGTGTTGCATTAGGTACTTATGTTACGAAGACTGTCAGACCTGTCTATTTTATAATTTTGTATTGTCAGTCTGAAAAATCTTGTTACATTTTCGCAAATTTTAGTATGATACCTGCGCGATCGTAATACATTTGATTAGTTTCTACGTGTTAAAAGGACCCCATCAGAGGAATTATGACGGTCTTTGGACAGTAAGCCACAACTATACCGTCCGACATCGTGCAGTGGATTATATATTTTTTTTTTGTTTCCCTTTACAAAGCTAATTACAATTTATTTAGTAGGTACATTTTATTTGTTCAAAGTTAGATAACCCTTGTGAGACTGGAGTTTATACTAGATTTCAATCTGTGTTACAAATCTCCAGGCCATCACATAATTATTGGTAGCCATGTTACTTGTCCAGTAAGACGTAAGACTTGTGATAACTTTACTAAGGACTAAGTTATATTGAATTCAACAATTGAAGGAATTTTATAAGACTTATGTAACAAAATAAAATTAGGAATAATTGTGAGTGTATTGTGTAGGTGTGTGTGGGTGTGTATGCGTGTGTGCATGTAGGAGCCTATATGCCCAACCCTACTTTAGGTATTTATTACTTCTATTGTTTTCTCAGTATCCTCATATTTTTGTTCCAATAGCCAAGTGGTTATAATTTTTTACATTTTACACTATTAAGGGGATATATATTCAACGTTTTATCAATTTTTTTATAAATATAAGGGCCGATAAAAGAAAATGGATAAAGTTGGTTTTTGGGTTAATTGCTACATTTCATACATTTTTTTTTCTTTTACACATTTCTTCAGTTTGAAGACAGTGTTGTTTGAGTATGAGAGATTGAAGATAGAGTTGGCGAACCGTAAGCACTCCACAGTAATCCTATAATTGTTTGGTTGGAAATAGGTAGGGTTCAAAAGTACATATCTTAAGAATGCGCTACGTCTAGTTTCCGCGCTAGATACGTTTTACGCGCACCACCCCAAGCAGTTATACAAGTTATGATCAACGATTGACACAGTGCAAAATATATTTCTCTCATCAAATATGGATTCACAATGTTATCCACAACATGAAGTAGTTAAATCTAAATGTTGTTTAAACCAAAGTTTTCCATCTATCATTACTCCCAAGTATTTAATGACTAACTCTTTCTAATGTATGGCAAGTACAATAGTGTTGACTTATGTTTTGTGTGACATGTATGGATTTTAATATTCAAATTATTCTCCAAAGTAGTTTCTTTTATGGAAAAGGATATATTTAATTTTATCTGCATTTAGGGTTAAGTAATTTTCTTGGAGCCAGTTATGTACGCTATTTAAACCTTCTGAGCCTGTGAAAATACCTCCTGCCACGTTTTAGCGAAAAAAAGGAAGAAGTAAGGATGATGGCGATGAAGCTCGAGCCTTATAGCATATAAGTACAACTCGCTGTTGGCCCAGTTCATGGCTGTAGCTATACTGGACTTCACAACGGCAGTTTTTGTAAAAATATTGTTATTGGTTTCCTAGTGGCTCCTCTCGATGCATTTTTCGCAAAACAATATTTTTTGAATTGAGCAAATACACATGAAAATTTTCCACACAAAAACCTTCACACCGGTTACCCTAGTGGAGTAGGCAGTCTCTACCTAGTGCTGGACCAAATAAGAAAATAGTAATTGGTACGGGCCCCACTATTAAGTCCACATGGCACAAAGCAATGTACGATGCGACATTTTAATACTTAAACGTTAGCAAATGAATAGCCCCATCGTATAATGTGCAACAGGCCCCGCGCCAGCTTAATCCGGCACTGGATATTATATCCATCATATATTTTTCTGTGCGATAGAACGTGTGAAGTCATACTTGCATATAGCTGATGGCGCGGGGGACGCTCGACAATCCTCCATTTGTCGAGCGGGACGTATATAGTAATTATAAGTTTACTTCCAAACGGCTTACATTATAACCCATATCGATCGAAAGGACTAAGGAGCAATAAAAAATGTTTTAAACTCAAATTTATTTAACGAAACAGTAGAATCGCTGAAAATACATCTGTCGAAGTTAAATTCAGCAACACCAAAGCAAACTCATATACAATTTACACATTCAAGTAAACTTAATAGTAGCATTATCATACACACCCAATGAGCCCTCTACAGAAAAGTCTGCATCCCACAGTCTAGAATTTGACATGTAGGTGTGACAGGCACTAAAAATAAGTCTAGACTTATCAGTATAGCTTTTGACAGTTTTCTACAGTCTTATCGGTACAAGACTGTAACATTAACACAAAACCTTCTAATCGGAAGAACGTTTGTCTTACTTGTAAAGTACTTTATAACTTTACCATTCTGAAAGTGATTACTATAAATATTTTCAAAATTATTATATACAAGTGTGGTATGTAGCTGACAGTGTGCGCATGCACACCACAGTTAGGTGGTACATACATTTTTGTTACTCACAAAGATAAACTAAGTCTCAAATTACTTAGCTGGTTGTCATCAGATACCCGTGATGCGTAAAAAGTGCGAAGGCCAACGTTTAGCAAGAAGTGGGCCTTGGACATAATAACATCAAATAATTTCTGGTACTTTCTCAAATAATTTGAAACCAGAAGCAATATTTAGAAATCTTTTAAAGCTGCATGGTAATTAAATTAGCCATATCATAGTAGGTTCTACAATATGTCCAGTAAACGTTCGACGCAAATTTTTGTACATACTATCTCGGTTACGTCTGAGTCACCGACGTCAGGTCTACACCTGACATCGGTGACGCCAAGTCAGCGCTCTGGTACGGGGGCGAACGCGAGGTGTAAGGGAAACGGGGAGAGCATCATATTCCAGCGAGGTCTACATATTAACGTGACCATGTAGTAAACATGTAATTATAATTTGAGAAATACATTATTATGTCATGTGATGCAATGTAATACTAGTTATGTAATATATTTGAACCTTCATATCACGAGCCGATTTCACATGTAACCATCAAAGTACATAATCGACTCTTAAATCCTAAAAACCACATTCAAGCTCCATATTAACTACTCGTAACCTGTGAATCCGAAATTTGTATTTTATTTGCCACTTAAGTTCCTAATAGTTAAGTGGGACTTTAATGGCCTGTGAAACCGGCCCTAAGTCTACTTAAACGTATTTTCCGTAGATGAAAAATAAGACAAAAAAGACATACTCAAACTACAACTAGGTATAAATGAAGATAAAATGAAGTTAAAATATAATATTCAGTCAAATTACGAAATCTTTCATGTTCAATGCGAATCTATAAGTTTTAATGGGCGACTGTTTCAACATCACATATAAGATCTTCAACATATATTATTTTCAATGTAAACTTAGAACAAAACTTATAATAAATATATTGATTTATCTATCTTTCTATTAAGACAATGTCAAACCCCTCCAGTAATACATTTTTATAATAAAACTAATTTTAATGGAGAAGGTCTAAAAGTAGTTTTATTATAATGATTAACATCGGCGTAAACTTGGGAAATAAATAAGTAATACGCAATATCAACAATACATTGTCTTTTTTACTATATAGCTAATGGTCCCTTTACACAAGGCCAATTTTATTAGCTAGCATTTTCCATTTTCGAATGCGACGTAACTAAACGGAGGCATAGTGGCCCTAAAATGTTTACTTAGCTCCAATAAAAGCCCAGTGACCGTAAGATGTACGAAGTGATCTTCGTCGTGCGTCTTCGCTACCTCATTATAGTATCTAGTCAGTCAATAAACGTTGTAACAAAAAAATTACACCGACGAACAAGATGATGACACATAAATCAGTGAAATTAGAATATGCAATAGTTCCTTATTATTATTTTTTTGAACCATCTTTAGGGTCTCAATGTCGGTGAGTAATTTTTAAAAAATATCAAAATTGGTCTACTCTATAAATAGGTGTGTTGTTTCATAAAATATATGTGTAGAAATGAGAGCCTCCTCCGTTATTTTCAGGGGTTAATAAGCTTACAATTGGCCGTATATAAATGGACAGAGCACTTAGTGAAGTCACTCGCGACGCCTGTCTTTGGAGGTGGAGCGGTAGGAGCGACTGCGGCGCGCGTCGCGCTCGCCGCGGTCGCGACCGCGCGAACGTTCACGCGAATTTTCACGTTTATTCCTACTCCTTGAGCGGCTACGCCTGTGAACATAGGAATACATAAAAGTAGTGCCTTCAATGTAAATGGGCGTCTGTACTCAATAAAATGCTCAGACTGGACTATGCTCGTACTTATACACTTGTACAGTGATAAAATTGTATCATGTTCGTAAAAATTAAAGGAATTTTGATACTGCAATTGCAAATTTCAACTATCTTCCCTGTTCACTTACCTTTTTTCCGTTTAGGCTGTTTCAAAAAATAGTTTGGAAGGCTTTCCTAGTGTACTCTATTGGAACACAAATGGGTAAACAATGCATTAAGTATAATTTTTCTGTTTTCACCCAGGAAATATGACTTAGTTTTTAATCTCAAATATTTGCAATAAAAAGTGTTAAAGTCATAACATCAAAACTAAGCTGATTTGCTAATTAAATAGGACATTTTGAAAAATGAACAAATAGGCGCGTAATTTTAGTAGGGGAGGGGGGGTCGAGGCCACTAGGCATATACGTCACTTCTTTTGCGATCTAAACACATAATGAAAATGCAGCATAGGTACTGGTGATTTTAATAAAAATTTAAGGTGAATCATAAGTATAACATATAAATTTTATTTCTAGATAGTAATTATAAGTAACATATTATAAGTATTTAAAAACACTTAGTAATATCTCAATAAAGGATGAGGGGGATGAGATGGTCGTAAAATTACAAGAAAGACCCCTCAGACATTAGTCCCTCAGGTATTAACCAAACATAGGTACGTACCTCTTTTCCCGTTCGCGCTCACGATCACGATCGCGATCTCTCTCCCTATCCTTGCGCTCCGTGTCCTTGCCGCGGTCGCGCTCGCGCTCGCGCTCCCGATCGCGGTCGCGCTCGCGCTCGGGCTCCTTGGGCGGTGCACGCTCGTCCTTGCCGCGCTCGCGGGCGGTCTCGCGATGCCGCCGCGCACGCCGGTCCAGCTCGCGCCCTCCCACGTAGTGACGGCGCCCACCACTGCGCTCCCGCTCAGAAGCCCCGCGCTCCTCGCGACGTTTGTCTACTGTTTTCTAGAAAATACAATAAAATATTATTAGACATTTTCACGCCAGTTCCCTAATAATAAATAAATGATAAACAAATTATGAATTTTCATATTGTTTAATAGTTAACTTAACTATCTACCGTACCAGATGTACGGTAAGAGCCAGTAGAGTTGATAGTCGTGACTATGCGCTGCAGTTTTATGATCCCTTGCGCATTATTGTACCTTATACTGGCATCCTTCGGAACCGCATGAAGGCTAGATGAAATAGTCTAAATGACCAAGTCAGGAGGCCTAGTGTTTTAATGAGTACATTTATTATTGTAACTACTTAGAACCAAGAACAAAGAATGTTTACAAATAAACTTGCTGAAAAACTAATGAGACCTCATGGCATGGTGCCACTTCTATGTGTTATTTGAAGTTCATGCACATACACTGGACACTATACCTCCCATTAAATGGAGCAGTGCTGACGAACTTACAGGCAGGGGTGCCGAAAAAATATCGATGTATCGATATTTTTTATATTGAAAACTGTATCAACAACGATATTTTTTCAACTTCGTGCATTTCGAATAGATTTAGGTACTTTGCTTTCATATATTTTTCGCTCTTTCCTGACTATGATACCTAAATTATCTCTAGCACTCAGCCCCAGGAGAACCTCGCGACAGATGTTGGTGTGAAAAAAACCAAGCTTGGCTTGGAAAAAAAAAAAAGATTATTGCTGCATAAGAACATACCTTGAGCTCGGATAGTTTCTCTCGAATGGTTATAAAGCCAAGATGTAATTTACCACCAAAGTGATCGGCTAGCCGCCTATCGTTATCGTGGATACCCAAGTACGCAGAACAAACTTCACAAACACGTAATTTTTGTTGCTGATAGGATGATGCTGGCATAGAGTTACGATACTCCTGTTCTGCCACAGCCTTCCTTTTCCTCAGTTCATCTATCTGTAATTGTCAGAAACATAATATGGCACATTGTCATGTAACAATAAAATTCAATTTTGTGTAATTTTTAGTAAAAACCTTACCACTACAGATGGTGCAGCTAGTATAACCATTAATAATTCTTAATGAATTGAAGGTACAAAATTTACAAAAAATTATGGTTACTTAAAATTAAAATTTATTTATATTTACTTTATTTTCAAATGAAAAATTCAATTACCTCCCACATCAATTTGACACTTTCTTCTACCATCCCTTCTTCACCTAAAGCCTCCGCACGTGCTAGCTTTTGACCGATCTGTTCGGCCAACTCATGTACAGAGTTAGCCTTTTCAGTTACTTCTGCAGACAATTCCTCTTGGGTTTCGGCCAGACGTTGTTTAGCCGCTGTTGTGCGTCGGTCACAATCAGCAATAAATGCTTCTAAGTGTTCAGTGGCCTTCATATTTAAAAAAAATGTTACTACCCTACCTAATATTGACAATTCGCCAATTTATTACCTTATACCTAACATACAAGTATAGATAACAAATATGTTAATTCAATTTGTTGAAACATTTTTTAACACAAATCGAATTAAAAAAGAACTATGTTGTTTTTATAATGGACAAATGGCAGACAGCTCACCAAGAAGGGACAATTTACCAACGTCCAGAAGTTAACACCAAAAATATTGCAGAATGATCACCAGCTTCAAAAACTTCAAAAGCAACAATTTTACATATTATGTTACTTTCAGAGCTAACGTAAAGTAAATAAAATACATAGGTGGTGCACATTGACATTTTTTTTATATCATATGAGTGTGAAAGAGAAATTGGTGCCTTTTGATGACTACCGGCGTCCATACACATTCACATGAATAGTTACGTATCATCTACCCCCCCACCCCAAAAGGCCACCGGCTACTCACAATCCGCTCCAAACGCGACTCCGACACTGCACTTTACGCCGGTATCAAGTGAGCGAGAGGTACTTCCCCGGTCGTGCTGGCCCAATTCCATTGCATAGGAGGATGTAGTGTCATGCACCATGCACGGCACTACCTCCTCCCTCCTCGTCTTCCTAAATTGAACAAATAAATATTTATTCCTAATTTCATTCTTACGAGGTTGGATCTAAAAGTTCGTGGCCTAACCTACATGGAGCTATGACACCTTTTTAAATCTACCGTCATTTGTTAGTATGTGTCATATTGATTCATTGTGCGCAGTTTCATTCGGATACTGCACAATATAAATTTTCTGTGATTATTTGTTTGAAGCAATCTGACGCAATTTTCAATAATGGAGAAAATTGAACACCGTGCAGTCATTAAGTACCACAATAAAAAAGGCCTATCACCAAAAGACATCCATCAAGATATGGTGAGCACTTTGAGGGAGTCTGCTCCATCGTATTCCAGTGTCAAGAAGTGGGTGGTAATAAATTTTCGTTTCATAAAGACAGTGCACGTGTTCACACTTCGGTTGAAACAATGTCTGTAATCCATGATTGTGGCTACGAATTGCTGCCCCACCCACCTTATTCGCCGGATTTAGCTCCCTCGGATTATCATTTATTTCTAAATTTAAAAAGAACATTTGGGTGGCTCGAAGTTTTCGACCAAAGATGAGGGTGATAGTCGCAGTAAACGATTATTTCGCCGACCTTCCGAAATCTTTTTTTTTCGAGGGGATAAACAGTTGCAGTTCAGGTGGAAGAAGTGTGTTGAACTAGATGGAGACTGTCGAAAAATAAAAATAAATTAAGATCCACTTTTCTTTCTTTTTCTTGGTCTGGCTTAGAACTTTTAGATCCACCCTCGTAATTACAATACTCTATGTGATAAAGGGAGATCTATTTATATATACGAGCGACATGAAACAACATTTCCATCCATCTAGATTGTCAAAATGTCGAACAATCTATTTTACAATTAGTACTACTTTAGACATATCTGTAAGTGGCACTTTGGAAAATGTAGGGACATTATTTTCACACACTCCACCTACCTATTCACTAGATATTTCATTTAGATGATAATTATCATCGTAATTTATTAAACTAAACCAAATTATCGAAAAATACTCACATCAATGTCATAGAAATAATCTTTGGATTTTGTAGCCAGCTCATAGTCCGCACGTAGAGCCAAATCATGAATCTTAGGACACTCACCTAGGTCCATGCGCTGCAATTAAAATCATAACACCATTAACACTATGATATCAAATACTACTCGTTATTTATAACTTTTCAAAGGAAATTATGTACACAGAGAAAATTTATAACAATCATATCATCCCTCCATTACACTTTTTAGTACCTGATCAGAATTAGAAGAATATCCCCAGAATAATTTATAAGAAAATATCAAATTATAATTATTTTAATAATACAAAAAACAGAAACTCTTTTTTCACTGTGCCAATAAATATGATAC
This sequence comes from Eumaeus atala, assembly GCA_017140195.1. Lineage (NCBI taxonomy): Eukaryota > Metazoa > Arthropoda > Insecta > Lepidoptera > Lycaenidae > Eumaeus > Eumaeus atala. Next base: position 346,029 of record JAFELO010000010.1, on the reverse strand, counting down.
ATCCCAACCCCAGCAGAACAATAGTTAATTAAAATTGTTAAGATAATACATACAATGTCACCAATACTGCTCACCGAGAATAACTTGACCAGCCAATATTATCAATTAAATACTTACAAATTGGAAGAAACAACTCGATATGTTGTGATTACACTAACAAAGTCTTAAAATATAGAAAATAACATAGAAGAAATATAAAAACCTTGAACAAACGGTTGTCTAGGAGTATGGTTTAAGTTTAAAAACTCTTTTGTAATAGATAAGTCAGTAATGATTTTTATTTATGACCAAATATATATATTTATGAGAATGTAGATAATTTAACTAACAAAACAAGGTAAAGTAACTGTTGTTAATTCAACATATAACAATACCCAGCCAGCTCATATCATCTTCATAAACTTACTCAATTTCATTTTCATTAATAGACAAGAAAATGAAATATTTTAACTTCATATCAATCTTAAATAAAACTATTTCGAATTGACCAATACAAATATTTCAGTTTCAGTAAAATAGCACTTAGCTTTATCCTTTAAGTATCCTTTAAAATGAATGATTTGTATTTTATTTTTAGGTGTGAACTTTTTTTTTTTGTAATTACATAGAATATTTTAAAAGATTAACATAAGACTTTTACTTACATAATTTATACAAATAACAAAATATGTTGCATAAGCAGAATAAAGCTACTAATGGAAAATTATTTATTTATTTAATTTTAGAATAGCACTAGGTGCAGATATAAAAATAATTCATAGTTTATTACAATTATCATTGCTATAGCAATATTATATATATTTTTAATTTTAATTAAACTTTGCTTCGTACATTTGCCTAAATGAAAAACATTTTAGTGTTTTTATCCAAACATTAACTAATTTCAGTGTTGACTGACGTATACATGCATTCATCTAGAACTCTGCCAGTCTAGCCATGTGAACAGCACAGTACGTACCCAATGTAGTAAGAAACCAGCAAATTGTTCTCCCCCGGCTTTAGATTTTGAAAATAACTTTCTTATGTACTCACCACAGCAGCAATAGAAACCGATGGACAATTAACAATAACAAATTAAAGCCTCAGATTTTATTAAATTAAATCCTGTATAGCAGTAAGAATACAATCAGCTAACTATAAATGTTTTATACGTACATCTGGGTACTTACAGAACAGCCTAACTGTAACAATCTATCCCTCATCTGTTAAGTATTGTGATGAGCAATAAATACTAGTGTTGGGCATATTCTGAAAAGTATATTTCACCACAGTTAATGCCACTCTGTTGTAAGTTACCTAGGACTACAGTATATAAGGCAAAAGTAAGTGGGTCTTGTATGTTGGAAAGCAAGTGGAAGACACTTTTTCAGTAAACAAACATCTGATACTCCAATATACAAGACAAGTTGAATTTCTGAGAATGAAGAAAATAATAGATTATGTTCCAAGTTAAAATAAAGTTGCCTCAGAAACTCAAACCCCATAAAACGGAACTGGTTAAAATGATGCTTATATTTACCGTAGACGATAAGATTTCGTGTGGACAGCATTGCAATAAAAATGATTTGCAAACTGCATCGTCATAAAATTTAACTCCATGGCGATCGGTTTCACCTAAAACAATCATAATACTTCTTCAAGACTGCGGCATATTTATTGTAACAAAGATTATTAGCAATGTAAAAATAAAATATTACCATTTCGAGCTGTTCCCATTAATTGATCCAACATTGCCCTCATTTGTTCGTGGGCCGACATGGTGATACGTAATCACGTTAGATTGGATAGGAAAGAAAAACCAAGAACTTATTTATTCAATTCATTTAGAAATTATAGTATAGTGGGTATATTAAATAACCGTTAAGAATTTTAAGATACGAACACATGAAAAACGTTCGCGATCAAACTAGATTGCAGGAAACTTAAAAATTAAACATGGCGAACGTAGGGATGCCCTATTCAAGTATATACAATAGAGTAAAGTAATATATTGGGAACCTACTTACTTTTCACTATACGTCTATACCATAGTTTGTGCTCTGTACAGTCCTTCCGTACCAAGTATTTGCCGTCTAGTATTACATTCTCTTTGCTGGCATCGACACCATAGAGATAGCATAGAGGAGCTGTGAAATAGGCAGGTAAATGAATGCGAATGGCCTTCTTGGTAAATAGGGAAGAAAGATGAGAATGTACTAATAATAATAATAAAACTTTATTGCACACGCCAAAAAAATTAAAACAAAAATTACATGAAACATAAAAGAAATAAAAACAGACAATTGGGCAATCTTATCGCTATAGAACGATATCTTCCAGGCAACCATTTATATTGTAGAAGTATTGCATGGAAAAAATGGGGGGTTCACAACAAGATTAACAGAATCTATAATTAAGCAATAATTATTATCTTATCTCGCATGCGCATTTATCATCATTGGCTGGGCGAGGTCAACTGCTGGAAATTTTTAATAATTGTGGGGGGGGGTCAGGAGGCCGGCCTCCTCAGATAAGCCAAACATTAAACGAGCTCAATTATCCTTATCCATGCCACCGCAAATTAAACGGCATTGTGCGCGCACCGTCTCAGTAGTGTGGGGAGGTGGACCGTTTCCCCCTTTTCGGTCCCAATAATGATCACCATAGGGTAACGCCCACAATAAAATTCCGGTTTGTCTCTTCCCATCTGCGGGAAAAGAGGGGGTCTGTCCCCCTGTCGTCTCCCTAAACCCGAAGACAAAAAGTCTTTCGTAGTCATTCGAACTGTTAAGGCTGGACAAGCGCCGCCAACCAGTAATAGGTCCATCCGAAAAAAAAAATCTTTATAAATCGATCTAAAAGTAAAGATTTGTGTTTTGCACGATACCTTTATGTTGTGGAATGATGAATGATTTCTACACTACCGCGGTACATATAAGTCATAACTATCAAGTGATAGTACCATCACGCCTGTTATTCCTGAAGAGGTAGGCAGATGTGTGCTAGTACATCCACAATTCCTAAGTCCAGTAGATATACTAGAACACCCACGATTAGCCAAGGTACTGAGGCACATCATGTCCTACGTGGCAAGCCTGTGGCCACTTCGGGCACATTGCAATCCCAGACAATGTGATGCGTGCTCAGAATAATCTGAGAAACATTTAAAAACAGTTGCTCGACCTGGGGTTCGAACCCAGGACCCCACGCGGCTAACGGTCTTAACGGGTTACACCCGCACAGAGACGACAAATCAAGTGATAGTCTAGTCACTAGTGTCAAACTGCAAATAAACAAACGCCTATAAGGATAAAAAGCCGGTGTTGGAGGTCAAATTTTGAAAAATGGATTTTTCACTTTTTGATATGTTTTTGTTGTTGAATGAAGTTCTTAATCTCGCATTGCGAAGGAGGCTAGATGAAAAAAATGAGACAAAAGGTTATCACGACACTTCTTGTTATGATGTAGTAAGCCGTGCTGTGTTGCGCATGCTTACTTGTCTGTCACTCTCTCTCTCTCTCTCTCTCTCTCTCGTAGAAGGCAAGTCGATTATATTCGTTTCGTCTTTCTATTTTGCTTTGAAAAGTGTAGTGTCGCTACGATCAAATTTGATTTGTTAAGTTTATACAGGTTTCTTCGTACGTAGTAAGTAAAATCAATACAAAAATCTTCACTAATCTGAAGGAACTTCAATCCATCCGGCTGTCCCTTGACACCTCTCACTATTTTTTTATCACTTTTTAAAGTGACTTTCTTTTTAAAACCTATATTTTTATACTACAATATATAAATGAATTAATATATAAGTTCCCACGTTTTTCCATTTTTTATTTGGTTCATCTACTACTATAAAAAAAGGAACTATCGGTATGACCAGGTACCGATACTTACCAATAGATACCGAGTAGGTATCGTTATTGCATCGAGAAAGTATCGATACTTCGGTGGTAACGTTCACCATAAGGAGAGCGAATAGAACCCATAACTTAAAAAGGCATAGATAAACAATATTAGACTTGATGAAGGCGTACAAATAATATATATATAGGATAAGGAAGCCATAATCAGACCAGGCTTAACGGCAGTACAACAAACAGTGCATTCGTCTGGTAGCTATGCTATTACACTGGCTTCCCTACTTTATCTATAATATCTCTATGGCGCAATTGTCACCAATGCTTACATTTCAATATCAAATGTCAAATAGATATTAATTTAGAACTGAAGATTTAAAACCGGAATCCTAATGAAGTGTAAAAATAGGACAGAAGCGACCAAATTAAGAAGTTAATTAACTAAAGATGTATACTTTATAAAACAACTAATGCTATATAAAGTACTAAAGACGGGGTGGTATGGTTACATGACCTTAGCCTGTCCGTTGGAGGAATTGGAGGAAAAATGACTCATGTCAATATAATAAACCTTAAAGCAATACAACAGTCAATAATCAATATTCAATTTTCGTTAGAAGTTTGTGGATGAATATGTTCATTGAATCCACCTGAAGAATAAGAATGTTCATTGAAATACTTTGAATGTTACTTTTTTAAGTGATTAATGGCAAATTGTACTCATATTTTTTTACCATTATTTCCTAAAACAAGAGATGTATTTTTTAAAGGATATGTGACTGTAACAAACAACTTAACTGAAATTTTTATTACAAAATATTGCACTAACTATTCTTTAATTGAATCAATAAACAGAGAGAAAGATACTATCTACGGACAATATACTGTAAAAGCCAACAAGTCAAAACAAGACAACATTTACAATAACTATTTACTTATTGAGGATCATGGAGCTTTAGAAGTCAAGAAATGTATTATAAATGGTAGACCAATAAGTCTATATGATCAAATAATCATTTTACTTTACGACTATAATACGGTTTATACATCCGAAATATTACCTGACAGTGACGATTTTATTTCAAGATTACGGTATTATATACAAAAAGATTCTTTAACTCCATATAATGTGTCTAACTACTATCCAATTTATCACTGCCCTTCCTGGATAGAAACCTCAATGTTCATGATACATATTTTTAATTATATTAACTTAATTAGTTGGTTACTTACAGCAGCCAAAAGAAGAGATAAGGTAAGAATCCCTAAATACTATTATTTCAGGTATTTTATTATTATATTTTACTTTATTATTTTATTTCAGATTTCAATTCAACATGGTAATTTAATCCTTGCCATTTTAGTTGATATTATTTTGGGATATTTAATTTTGGAATTAATAATATTTGACCAAAAGGATGTTACAATTATCATATTTGGCGCACTTGAGGTACACAATGTTTACAATGATTTGTAGTGTAAGAGAAATTAATTTAATGTGTAATAACATTTTTTAATATATACACACAATTAGAGTATTTATATTGTTATTTCCTTGTTGGTCCCTCAATATTGAAGATTATGACTACTTTTTTCTCTATTGTTGCCTATTCTGCTCTGTACTTTTGATCCAGTATAATCAGTTTTTCCAGTCTATGCCTAGATTAATGCGTAATGTGATTAATTAAATTTGACTTAAATCTTTATTTTTTATTACATCAAATATGTTAATGTTCTCATATTTATTTTAGAAGCTGGTAGCCTTAATGTATTCTTTACTTAAATGGCTCATGGGTGCTCCAGCTGGACTGAAGTTGAACAATGCTTTTAATAAAATGCTTGGAAAATATTTTTTATACCATGTTGAGTTGTGGTGGTTGTTTCTAGGTAATGAAATTGATCTATTTGTACCCTCTTTGTTACGTTTATTGTATCTATGTACAGAGTCTATGACCATAGACACCATAATACAGTCATTTCACCACATGTGCAGCTCAATACACTGCTATTTTAAGGATTCAATAATTGATATTTGTATCATAGATGCTACTTCCAATTCTAATGAAACTTTAAATGGATATGCTATTTTGATTGTGTGAAAAGCGTGAGAGCAGTTTTTGGGTAATTTGAGTAATTCCTAGCATTCAACATGTTGAGGCATATTTCATGAAATGTCCATGTGAAGCAGGGATGGACTGCTTTCTTATATCTTAAAAAGACATTTATACTTTGTATAACTAATAACACTAATTTATATTTTGTATATAATTATTATTTTTATAGTATAGGGGTACAGACATGCAATCAATTTGACACTACTGACATCCTCACCCTTTGCGTTATTGTTGTCACGCAAATGCTTTACTCACAAACCCGCATGAAATGCTACAGTACACCACTCACTCTTCGGCAGTATCATGTGAGCGAGAGGTACCTTGACCGTACTGCCCCAATTTGAATTCAGTTGCAGTGCAGCATGGCACTAACTCTTAGGAAAATAGATTGATTTAATCCCATAAATATCATAACATTTTTGGTTTCTTGCTTATTTCAGGAGTATCATTAGTATTTTATTTTCAGAAGTATCAAGTTCAAAATTAGATGTTATGTTAGATATTTACCAGTACATGGGTTATTTGGGTTTGACATTTCAAGCTGCTATTGTGTCGGACATTATAGGTCTTGTGACCTTTCATTCATACTGCATCTATGTTTATGCCGCAAGGTATTATTTCTACTTTTATTATACTACTAGCTGTGCTCTGTGGATGTGCAAGATTGTAATCAACATCTGTGCCAAATTTAAACCTTAGTTTATGTGTGAAAAAACACATACCATCTATTTTATTTATATATGTTAGTAATAGATTGAGAAGAATTTTGTCAGAACCTGCTACCTGCAACACCGGAGGCTTCATTCCATGTTCCAAAAAGCGTTGGCATAGCTACATATTCATGCCAGTATAATATGAGCTAGAGCTAATAGCCTATCATACTGTTTCAATACGTTCATACAGGGTTCTACTATTTTGCCATAACAGTTCATTGGACTAGCAAAGACTTTTGTTTCTTCTAGTTTAGATACGAAAAGAGGGCAGACCCCCTGTCTTGTTCCGTAGATGGGAAGACATACTGGGTTGATCATTAACATACTATTCCACATAATGTAGGTACTTAATATTTTCCTTCTTGCAGGTTATTCAGTTTACAAATATCGGGACTAATTGCTTTATTGAGATTGTTTGTTGGAAGAAAATATAACCCTCTTCGTGGTGGCATTGATTCATGCCAATACACTAACCAACAGCTATTTGTAGGCACAGTTGCGTTTACTATAATGTTGTTATTATTACCAACTACACTCATGTACTACATAGTATTTACAATGGTAAGCCTGTTGAGGTAATGTAAGAACAAGTTTTTTTTTTTGGACCAGAACGTATATTGTTGATGCAAATAGAAGCAGAATAAAGCTTCATCAGACTGGCATGAGTGCTTGTTGGCAATGGGTGAGATGTATCCCAACATGAGTTTGTAATGGCTAATCTGTCACACTAATCTCGCTCACTGAACCACAGGGGCCTTAATCTGATTCAACACATCAGGGATGGCTCAAGGGTTCATGGAGGCCATTCCCCTCCTAATAGCTGATCTTTTTGGACTAGGAGTAGAGAGGCTAGCACTTTATATTGAGTCATCACATGATAAAAAAAAATTTAACAACACTTTACACACACTTTTAGGTTTTTAATTGTTGTTACTAATTTCTTTCAGTTCAGAGTATTATCATTACTGGTGCAGTACATATTAGCAAAACTTATCTATATCATACAGTGTACTCCATTTTACGTATTCATATTGTGGTTGACACAATCTTCAAAACTAGCTGGTGAGTATGAGATTATTATCTGTGAAACATATTTCTACCCAATAATTAATTTTTTTTTTAAATTATAGGTAAAGTTTTCATAGAAGAGCTTACACCTCTCGATTCACCAACGTTAGTGCTAAATGTGAAATTATTGAATGAATCTATAAGAGATCTAGTAGTCAAACTTAAACCACCAATCGACATGATAAAGGACATAGACTGGACCGTTATTTTAAAAAACGTTATTACAGGAAAACAGATAATATAATTTTAAGGATTAAATAATAAACAAAACAAATCGCCTCGTTTTTTTTTATTATCTTTTGATGTTGCGCATAAAAATAAAAATTGTCTGATCACCACAAGTGTGAACATATAAATGCTTGCTTAAACTATCAGTAGCAAACTGGGCAATTCAACCACTCAAACAATTTTCGACATATTGAATGCGGCCTAACATGGACACTCATGTACGTCACACTTTATATAGTTTACATAGAGCTACAATAAAACCATATTTAAATTACATACTATAGAATAATTCCTTATTTTCTTGGGACCAGTTAACACAGAGACGTGAGTGAAACTTACAGCTACCACAACATGATGTTTTAATATACTTCAGACTTGTTCGGCGTTCTACATTTAGTTACTACAGTCGTACGACATACGGTACAAAAATATTCTAGATATTTAAGTAAACATTTAGAGCAATTTTTAAGGCAAGATTTAACACAACTATTTATATCACTTTTTACGTTATAACATTTATTACATTTTTTTATATATTGTAACATGTGAAATTGGTCTGAACGAAAATAATTGTTTAGAGAATAACAGTTTACTATAATTAAGTTTTAGTTCATGACTGTTATATACATCACATTTATCATTAAAGATATTAGTATTATATAATAATGCATCATTCTTTTGTACAAAAGAAGGATTGAATTTAAGATATTTCATATTTTCTACACACTGATAGAGGAAATCTATACAATTACTATGTAATTATATTCTTGAATTTTATCTACATAATAGTATAATTACAAATTTATTTTATATAATATAGTATGCAGTAAGTAAACAGCAATAAAGTCAAGTCCACAAATAACGGGCTTTACATCGAAAATTGTTTGCTTGTACAGATTTAAGAAAATCTAATCATTATGTCTGGTGAATGTGTGATTTTATGTGGATTTTCACAATTTTGACATACCCACACCTGGGGACGTATTAAGCAACGTGATACACAAATATTATATATTGTAGCTAAATATATATCACTCAATACACATACAATTGATATAACCAATTTGAGAGAAAAGCTGGGCATGGTCACCAATGGCCAGTGGGTAGACTAAAATTAATTTCGAACAATTTACACACATACTCATAAAACATCACAGATTAGTAATATTAGGATATAGTGATCTTAATCACAGCATTAGGTGGTTATAAAACAAAACGAGAGTTGCTGTAGCAAACACTTTACATATAAGTACTATATAAGCTTTTAATTAGATGCGGTAATTTCGAAGTGGAATGATGTGGAATTTCTAGTTCTTGAGTACACACCTGTAGTCCTTATTCACGTCTGAGCTCGAGTTTGGCGAGTGCTCTTTAGGTCTAACTGTACCACGACACGATGCTAACTTTGATTCCAAAGCCTACAATGAAGAAAATACGAATAATATGAATGTTGTTAGATAACATTAGTAGATGTCAGTCACACCACCACCAGCAGGTAAATGCGATAAACTTCACCGATGCAATGATGGTCGTCAGCGTATGATTGAGAAAAGAGTTGATCACTGGTGCCACCTCTCCGGCGATATCCGTACCATCTTAATGTGCATCCTGATCTCAACGCCTGTGCACCTGGCGTCGGTGACGTCACATAGGGTTTTTGATACGTGCTGCGTTCCGAAATTTACTTTTAGTACTTCCCAGTTGTCAAATTCGCTGTCGCAGTATTTGACAACTGTAAAAGTACAGACAATGATTTTTGGAACCCAGCCACATAGATATGCTAATCGTGCTAAGCCGTCATGGCGACGCCATGTGCAACGGGCGTATTCTGCATATTCTGGAGACGTGGGCATCATGACAGAGTTGTATGAGAAGCGATTCCATTCTCAAAAGGCAACTTATCGCTCACAAGGCGTATAAAAAGGTGTATAAAGCTGCATGTTTAAGCGTGATTATATATAATACCTTCTTAGAAAAATAAAATCTTAAGTGCTACCTGTGCCTATGTAATGGAAGGCATTACGAGTAAGTCAATTTACAAACATTTTTAAGATCTTAAAATACGTATTCAAAAATTAGTTTTTAACATTTAAATGTGGGTATATTTGGTCACATCTTTAATGCTTGATATTTACACAGATCTACGTTAGACATTTTCTTTCGTTTTTGTTAATAATACAATTATAAACTGTGACGTCACGATAATTGCGACAAGTCTTGCGGTTAGTGACAGATATTAAACTAGCTGTGTCCCGCGGAATCTATCCCAAGATAGCTATTCATTTTCCGGGATTAAAAGCTATGTTATTCCTGATTGTAATCTGTTCAGTTTCTGTGTGAAAGAATGTCAAATATACATAAACTTTGGTTATTATAATAGCCCGCGGCGTGTAAATTGAACCAAATGACAGACGTCAGCGCAGGTACAGTTGCGCACGCAACTTTCCTGCGCGCAGCTGTACCTATAATGACGGCACGGGCTTATGAGCCACGCGCTGCTTTTCGCGCATTTGCTTTATATTTGGTTGGCAATGAAAGCTTACAATACTACCTAAATCTGGTTGTATATGCGCCTCACGTGTCTAGTCTTAAGGTTACTACGAAATGTATATCTTTACGTATAATCATATATATTTTCAATAGACTTCACAAACTTTTCTACAAAGATATAACTAAGTTACAACTTGATCTTAACCATAATTAATTTATCAACGATGAATTACTTTTTTATGTTAATATCCCGCCGCCTTGCATTATGCTTTTATTTTTTTTATAGGATAAGAGGCAAACGAGCCCATAGACATCCGCATGACCCCAGGTTATGCAGGCGCGTTGCCGGCCTTTAAGATTGGAGTAAGCTGTTTTCTTGAAGAACCCCATATCGTATCTGTTCGGAAATACCGACGGTGGCAGCTGGTTCCACATCGAAGTTGTGCGCGGTAGGAAAATGCGCTTGAAACGCACAGTTGTAGACTTTCGGACATCAAACTGGTGACGGTGGAACTTAGAGTTCCGCCGTGATGTCCGAGAGTGCAATTCCATTGCTGGTATTAATCCGAACAACTCCTCGGAACACTCCCCGCTGTAGATGCGATAGAAGAGGCAGAGCGAGCCAATGTGCTATTTATTAGGGTCCTATTATGTTATATGCAGTGGTTCGGGTATTCTATATAAGTCTATGTGCAATAAAAACACACTTATATATTTATTAGATGAAGCTTATTTTTCAAAGCTCGTATTTGCTTACTGTTTGCGGAAATTGGAAAATATTTTCCTTACATTCCTGTTAGAATACTGTTTACAAGTAAACAACTAATAGTTTTTGAAAAATTAAAGTACAAAATAAAAATATACCTCATCGTGTTAATACTCTAAACTGTGTTGCCCTCAGAAACAAAATCTAAGTTCCCGAGGCCATACAATTTTAGGCCATAGAAATTATTCTGAAATTTGCAATTCCTAGAACCTCTGATTGGCTCAAGTGGTAATTATGGAAATTTGAGAGATTAACACAGGGGTTTCTGGGATAATATACCCATCACTATTAATAAATTAACCACTGGATATCGTTATTCATAACAGCATGAACAGGCGTGCAGACGGCTGCTCATGTTTATTAGGTGTTGTCTAGAGTAGGCGAATATAATAATTAGTAAATACATGATAAAAACTAGACAGTATATAAAATACTGGATTCTTTTTACCTATAACATATTATTGTATTGTAGGGACATGAAAACTAACAAAATTTAGACATGTCCTACTACATTAAAATTGTTGCCGCATCTTATCTTTGTCCTCGTGATTTTTCTTCGAAGAAAAATTGAGAAAATTTTCGAGACCCTCCCTAGACCTCACTATGAAGGACCTCCGCAATTTTCCACTTTGAGGCGGCGATATATCGGGAGGTACTTCGGTTGATTTGTGCGAATGCAGCGGCTTTTGTGAACAACTCTTTGACTGTTCCGATCTTGAGTATTGACGTATAAACGGTGCGCGCCTCCTGAACTCGATCGAATCGCTGCCAAGGTCGGCCCGAGTCGCGGCTCCGTTGTCGGGGTTACCGACACCGAGCGGCGCTTGGTACTCGGCGACGCTCGTCACACCGCACGAGCATTTCACCTTACCACAATCAGGGCAAAGAAACCTTTCAAGCTGCAAGCAATAAACACCATGCAAACTACACAATTTACACATGCATGCAAAACTACTAACTGTACACTACAATATGGCACTAAAACTACGCAAAATAAGAACTAACAAAGATACAGATATATCAATTAAAAATATGAATGACCTATGCTTGATCTAACAATAGCTAATGTTATTAATCTTTAAAACATACATATTGTAAATTCTCCCTTCGTCATGAAAAACTTGGTCGTTTAATTCGAAATCGTTATTCGTTCCATTCAAAACTTACAAACCACAAACCACCCCACTCTAGCACGGTTACTAAAGCCTGCTTTAGCGATACCTATACGAATATGTATATTATATGTCGTACAGGTATCGCTAAAAAATGGTCCACAGAACAACAAAGTGAGGCAAACTCATCGTTAAGTAATAGCACAAAGTCTATCACCGTGTGACTACTCTCAGTAACTTTACCATAACAAGCCTGGTTTCTATTTATTTTTATACAATTATGTAATACCATAATGACGTCATCTAGAGCTACTGAGCAAATACATCAATATCCTAATGCATTTCAATTATGATCCACAGGAACACTGCGTTATGATGTCTTATCATAACATAGTTTGTTCCTAAGAAATGTATATATAAACACAACTAGTGCACATAACATTTCTATGTGGTTGGAACTCTCTTCTAAGTGCTTCCTACTGCGCATGTCCCAACTTCGTTTGTATGACCAACACCGCCAGTACTGCCTACATTGGTCTGCTATACTCGTTATGATGATGAACAAGATAGATGCGTTCATAATTTACATAAAGCGAACACCTTGGCATTTGTCGCAAACGTTTAGTTATCAAATAATTTTTACATAGAATATTTTTCATATTACATAATGTTAAAAAAACACAAAACAAAAGCTAATATTCATAACGTTCTGTGTTAAGCATAAAGTGAAATTATATTACAGAAACATTAACACTACAACAAATGTTCTGACTAGATTATTTCACCACTGTTATTAATGCATGTACTTCTCTAACAAACTGTATACCATTAACTTATGTAATAAGCATAATTGCTGTGCAACATAATACCACATAATATTGTTGCAACCCCGGCTAATGTACAAAATATTACTATCTTATATGTAACATCAACTTTGTTCGTAAAACTCACCCCGACTTTCCTAAGAAGGTCTCCAACTATATTGATAGCTGATACTCTGGATGATGGTGACAATGCGTTGCCATTAACTTCTCCTGAAATTTTATTACATTTTTTAATATATGACATGAATTTGAATCTAACACGACCCAAACACTAGTGTGTGCTGTGATAACTGTACATTGTCTCCAGAGGTACTAGGTTATAATTCAACATTACACCAAAAGACTATAAGTATAGCATAGATATAAAAAGGTCATAACGATTTTGGTCTTGTCCAGGAATTTAATCTAAGGCCCCACTACATGTTCTGGACCAAAGCTGTTTTGTAACTTATGAAATAAATGTTGTGTTGGATGAAATAAAGGAAGGGAATGCATAAGTTGTATGGATGTTTATGCCAGTTAATAGTCATCAAAACAATTCACTGCTTGTTTACTCTAACAAGTAGACAACTAGAAATTTATTACATATAATTTACAATATTAATATACACAGGCGTTGTTTTGTTACTTCTTCTTACCACTTTCTTTTTTGAACGTCCTGCAATATTGAAGGCAATGCCTTCGATGCCCACACAAATAAGCCCCTAAATCAATATATTAATTTTCTTACAAATAACATGTTCTACTACCATTTATACTAATTAATTCTTAAATAAATTTAATACATATTTCAAATATTAAATTGAACAAAATGTATTTTACAGTACTTACTTTTGTGTGGCGAAGTTATTGATGTTTGAGTTTCTATTTCAACTCGTGAAGTTGAGTGGCCATTACATATATTTTCATTTGTACTATTATCTTCTTTTTTTACTATAGGTATTTTTTCAATTACTTTTAATTCTTGTTTCAGATCTGTCAATAATAAAACGTATATTGCGAACATTATGAGATTAATCTATCATTAATCACTCTATTTCATCTCATTTATTAAATATAAATGATTTTACACAAAAAAAAAATCATCCCATCTATTCTGAACCCAATTAATATATTTCAATCTTCTCATTACCATAGTGAAGCATCTATAGATGCTCATAAATACACAAATTTAACACGAAGAATTTTCAAATGTTAAATTACTTTCTTTCATAATCAAATGAAAGATGATATTATGATCCTCATTGTTAAATCATTTGCTACTTTTTGTTACCTCTTTTGGTATATTTTTATTTAGGTGCATAGTATGTGAAATAAATATAACTTAACCATAATGTACATACAGCAAAGGCTTCAACTTCCAAGCCTGAGGCTAGCACTTCGCAAGCATGGGATAATTCTCTTCGATTAACATTTTGAACACCGCATGAGTGTCAAGTAGACCTAGATAGTTCTTGTGAACATAATTTTATTAAATTAATTACCTCTTGTTTCATCTGTTGCTCTCTGCAGTTTTACCCTCAAGGTCTCCAATTCATCTACCTCGCTCTCTAAAACAGCATTACGTTCATATGCTTGATTTAGTAGTGATTCAATGCAGGAAACGGATTCTGATATTATTCTAAAACAATTGTTGCTATAAATATTCACAATACCAGTGACAAATATAATATACACAATATACACACACACACACAATTATGTGAATATGAGGCTCAAATGTGAAATCTGAGCATTTTAATGTCTACCGATGCCGATAAACTCCACCCCTTCCATGGAGCTATACACAAACCTACTATGGATACGGTCTCCCGTTAGGTGGGACACACAAACCACACGAATTACATAGTATACACATTGGTGTCATGCCAGAAAGAGCCTCCCCAGTTGTGCTGCACTAATTTTAATGTAGCATGGAGCTCTCGCAGGTGGTCGCGCGTGCAGTAGGTGTGCAATATTAAACCATTGATAGGTAACATGAAAGTTTCTGTTTGTGACAGAAAGGAATATGGCCGTCCACAAGGTGTCCTTACGAAAAAGATATTATAAGATTTAGTGATGAAAGAAGTCAAAGAAATCCTGACCAAAAGCAAAAGATTTTAAATCATGTGATGAAGATAGAATGTAGAACCTTTATATATTTTAAAAGATGATTTCGGGATTTCGACCTGAAAGAAATGTACATTTCTTCATCAGGTCATATCTTAACTGATCATTTTAGAAAATAATAGGCAGTCGAAATCGTAACAACTAGTTAAACAGTACACAAAGGGAAAATTTTTATAACTTTGTAATAATTTATCAAACATAGTGACCATATTTGTGCTTAAAGCTCTAAAGAAATATCTAATTTGTCAATAGACTGCAACACAATCATTTTGCAACTTCTTCTTTTTATAAGTGAGAAACATCAGCACAAGTATGTCAAGATAGCAGTCATGAGAAGTTACTTAATCTCTTTGAGAATACCACATTCAATAACCAAGAATAGTCCTTACAGCAACACTTTACGCCAGGTCATATTGCTCAATCCATCCAGTTTTATTTAGAAACTAATGTTCTTGACTTCATCAGAATGGAAAACTGGTTGTCATCTTGATGTGGTCCTAATCAACTGCATCATGATTTGTGGTCAGTTTTAGAGAGTATAGCTTGCTCTGAATGGTAACCATGGTAATTTGAAGCCAAAATAAGCCATATGATTGGCAGTGAAGAACTCTCCCGTAGGAAGAGTACATTCTTCTATTGACAACTGGCCTTAATGTTCAAAGGATTTTATTGCAGTCAAAGTCCACTTCTTCATACTCACTTTTGAATAGATTTTATATATATAATAATATATATAATAGTTTTGTATCAATGCATTAGAATTTACATTGTAATAGTAATAGTAATAACTGTTATTTACAGTAAAAATCGTTTTTTTTTTCCATATAACAATATTCATGGGCATGCATAAGTACTTATATAATGGTTGTATACATAAAATAATTAAAATTTAAAATGAAAGTTATAATATTTTTAGAAAGAAATATGAGAATAGTTTCAAATGTGCATAAACAATCACAGTACATTAATATACAACAAAAAGAAATGCACAATAGTGTTATTGGGTTCTTAAAAGCTACAGTTAAACATTGGCCAATATATTTCAAAAAGGCTTTGAATATATACTTGGGATGTTAAAACCAAATATATGTTGCAACTTTTATTGTTTGCTTTGTAATAATATACTTCTGCCATATAGAAGTCATCTACTTCTTAAATAAAAATTTGTTACCAATGGCTAATTTAAGGCTTGCTAGTGATTATATCAAAATTATTGAATGTTACAGTACATATACAATTTCAGAATAAGAGCAGTTTATTCACACTAAGAATTAAACAGAATAAACTCACCGCTGCCCTCTTTCTAGATCATCATTTTTTTGTTCTAATTCTCTTATATAAATTCCTTGTTTATCCTTTTCTTTTTTTAAAGTTTGCAATTCTTTTTCTAATGCCTCTGTCTCATGTTGACTTCTTTCTAGTTTATTCTGAAACATACAATGTGCTAGCAATAAAATTGTATTGGCTAGTAATAAACTTCTAATTACGGTATCTGTTTATGGTATTGCTGTTGTCAGTACATACCCTTAGTGAGACTATGTCGTCTTTTAAACGTTCATTTTGGTTCATTAAATCTCTGTTCTGTTTTTCGACTTGGTCCAAAGAGGCCTCCAATTCCTTTTCAAGTTGTGCTGAATTTTCTGTGTACTCATCAAGTTCATGTTGTATATCGTTTGCCCTGTAAAAACATCCAGTAGAAGAAATATCCTTCAATATTGCCTGAAATACTTTTGAAACAGTGTTTCTTACTTTTGTTCATAATGTTTTGCTTGCTTTTTCCAATACTCCAATGAATCACAATCCAACTGCTTCGGAGATTCCATATTTCCAACAAAATTTAAAGCTATTAAAACTGAAATTAAATATCCGTCTTTATGTAAAACATATAGACAGTAGTAATTAAAATATTATTATAATGTAAACGTCGATTTTCGTTGTGATATCCACTATCCGTTCATTGTAATTTATATCAATCGTAAAACGCAAATGTGTGAATATTGAATTATGACACAACAACTTCCTCATACAAACAAGGCTGTTATACTACAGTGTTGCCTTTTAAAACAATTAGTTATGTTGATAACATAATGTATAAGTCTTTTTATTAGCAATTTCGTAGTTAGGTATAAGTCAGAATACTTATTATCAAATCAGAATACTTATCAAGGTCATGAAAGATTTTCAGTAACAACCGTATCTGAATTTTCAATAAGCTTGTCGTGTAAAGCTCCTTAACGCAATACGCGCACTTGAGTTGGGGAGTTAACTGGTGAATGCTTGACAAGGCAAATAAAAGTAAGCGAAGATAGAAAGAGGGAAAGTGACGTTTCATACATTACTGTACGAGGAAGGGAAATAGGAGAGAGCCACAGAATAATAAGAGAACAAGTTGTTCACATTTTTTTTCTCTCATAGCCAGTTACGATTCATATAATTAAAGAAATTTTAATTCAGTCGTGCGGTCTAAAGCACACTCATATGGTTTATGGTATGAGTTGTATATAGTTCTACACATCTGCAGTGGCTTAGACATGGTAGCCTGACCATGGAAGGGGTCTGTGTTCCAATAACAACAACTGAATATTATAACTGTCCGAATGGGGGCCGTGGTCTTTTGTCGACTTGCCAACCCTGTAGTTTATCCACTGCGTGCTTAGATCATTTATGTGTTCGTCTGCTCTTTCGAAGTACAATATCAAATTGTCCTTTTTATACTGGTTTTGTCAACGCATACGTTCACAAGATCTCGTTTAGAAATAGCAACTATTTTCTAGTACATACTCTTGCTCATCGATAATTTTTAATTTGTACATTCATATGATAGTTTTCCTTATATTTTACAGTAATCTTATAAAAAAGATTAAAAAGTAAACATGTGTCATTGTCAATGTCAAGTATATTTTACGGTGATCTTATAAAAAAGAATAAAAAGTAAACATGTGTCATTGTCAATGTCAAGTCTTTATTATTGTCAAGAAAGACGCACGTAATGTACAGAAAGTTAATCTTTTAAAATTAAATATTGGTCATAAAAATAAGAATTTTCGGTTCTACTTATTATGAATAAACATAGGAATTTGCAGGTGTTTGTAAATGGATAGATAAATAGTTTCTTTAATATATAACTATGACGGAAAACAATACCTAAAAAGCAATTTATAATTTACTAAACTTTTTGTTTTCGAATGACGTGTAATGATTTCAACGGTGGATGCTGAAAATACTACACAGGGCACGTCATTAAATAAAAACCAAAGTCCTAGCGATGTGCCAGATGAGCAAAACTCGCAAGAGCCGAAACAAAACAAAAGCAGAGATATAACATTCAATATGCTGCTTATGGAAACTATATTTTTTATCGCCTTAGCTGTGACTACATTTGGAGCACTGCATAGTCTGTAAGTGACACACAAATGTAAATACACTATGTATGTATGTCCTATACTGAATATGGATTGTAATATTTGTTTCAGACCTGCAAAAGTTTCGAAGGTTCCTCAAGCTGTGAGATTTTTCAATAGAGATTCTATAGTGAAAGATTGGTATAAGGGTGAGTTGGTAGATGCACTCTCTTCCATAAACTCTCAGGATGTGTCTTTTGTTATGTACTATGCTCCATGGGATGCGGAGTCTCAGTATGTTAAAGGAGAATTTGAAAAAGCTGCAAATATAATGAGTGATAGGGTGAGTTGGTTATATTCTTAATTAAAATATTTTTTGTATATTATAGGGGGACAAAGAAGCAGTTGGGGCCTTTTGATGACTACCAATCCCTATAATATCCACATAACAGTTCTCCTAATGAACCACCAGCTACTCTTAACCTGCACACAGTGAGAGCTAACTATACAACCACCTCATACTAAAAAATAAAGATTTTAAAATTATGCTTGGTTGAAAATATGCAGAAGCAGATATACAATGTTAGTTTGTATCTTAGGAATTCTTGTGGGAGGTTTTGTGCTTGGACCCTTTTTTCTTTTGGGACAAGTGCATTTACGCGCCTTCACTGGCCCTGGGTGGGGTTCAGTGGTGTGTGGGACTCGCGACACATAATAGTGCCAAATACCCACAAAAACCAGTGCACGTGCCATCAGTGCCACCCTTGGTGAGGAGCCCCGGAACAACAATCATCAGGGCATCTTGACGGCTAATCAGCCCCCTAAGGGTCCAACTCCACCTCCACAGATGGGGTTGCCCAGTGTTACAGTACAACCCCACTGACCTTGGGACTGTGCAATAGGGTGAGGTTCCCATCTTTGCCCCTTGCTCCGTGCGCAAGTACACCACCTCCTATTGCTCTTAGGGCTCCTCTTCTTATAAGAGGGGTACAGAGAGTGATTACTGTCCTGATATTTAAGCCCCCCTCTTCTTATAAGAGGGGTGCACATGTCCCCATCGGTTAATTTGGCTTCGCCTGGGTTCACTCCCAGGCTACTAAGCCCCACTGCCACAACAAGGCTTGAAGCATGGAGGGGTGTGCTTGGACCCAGAGAGAGAGCTGGCCATACATATTCTATATTTATGATATATATACAAAAGTGGAGAACACTTAGATGTTATTTTGAAATATACATTAATATTCCAAGTTAAAGTCATGAATAATAGTTAAATAACTTGAATTCAAATAATTTGAATTACTGTATGTTAAAATAGTCTCAATACATTCCAAATACCTAGACTTTGGAGTGCTATATCATATGTAAAATATCAGAATTACAGATGTAGCTACCAATCTCACTCCAAATTCTATCATTCAATAACTCGCATATTTTAGTTGTGATGTTACAATTGTAAAAAAATGTGTAAACTTCAAGTGTGTGTGTGTACTGTCTTTTTATACACATAGCCCCAGCCCTAACACAGATACAATAAATATACATATATTGAAGGCATCATCCTTATGCACATATTTATTATGTTCTACATATACATATGGTTGAGAAAGCTGGTTCTAAATAATCCTTACTGGGATAAAGTTACTATTGTATTTACTAAAGCAATCTATATTCACAATAAAACATTTAAAAAGGTGTGTCAGTAAATTAAATATTATTCCAAAATAATCTATAGAACATAAAAATATAAAGAAAAAGGTTCTCAGATTGCACACACTAACACCCGGAAGTAGTAATGGGCAGACTTGAATAGAACTTTTTTCTTGTATAGCATAAGGCTGGCATACATATGTGTTGAAATTTGTTTTGAAAATTGGAACATTTTATGTAGAACCTTCAGAGAAAAAAATATTCTAATGTTTCTTTTTCAATAACGAAGTAGTACTTGAAATTGTGGGTACCAGCTCATATATTGCTTGTGTTCCAGGTCCATTTTTCAGCCATTAATTGTTGGAATCCTGGAAGTGAATGCAGACTGCAACATAGCAAAATACCATCATGGCCAGTTCTAATAGCTTACACTGTAACCTCCAGAGGAATTTTATACAAAGGTAATCACTACTCATATGTTGCCTGTGGTAAAAGTTTGACATTTTTTTTTAAATAATTATATTTCATTTCATATTGATGTCTTAAGTTTACGCGAATGTTAGTCATTACAATAAGACTACTTTTATGGATTTTATCGCCGTTTATTAAATTATTCATGTAGCCCGACGTTTCAGAAGCTTTATAGCAACCATGGTCACGGGTGGACTGTGATGACAGATGTCCTGATGTACCAAGTTTTTAAAAGTACCCGAAGAATTATAATTTTAGTTGTTCTGATTAACGCAAACAGTACTTCTTATATCTTGCTGTCCTGTGGTGTTATGTTTACTTTTAACAAAACCTCAAGACAGGAAGATATAATAAGTACTGTTTGCGTGAATCGGAACAGCTAAAATTAAAATTCTTCGGGTACTTTTAAAAACTTGGTACATCAGGACATCTGTCATCTCAGTCCACCCGTGACCATGGTCGCTGTAAAGCTTCTGAAACGTCGGGCTACATAAATAATTTAATAAACCGCGATAAAATCCGTAAAAGTATTCTTATTGTAATATTTAATTTCAGATTGTAATCTATATCTAAGAAGATGTATATTACAAATCTCAACCTAAGAAGTAACAGACATACACCCTTGTTAGCAAGCTTTTGGATTATTTTATAATATTAGTAGATATTTTGAGTAGCCGGTTTGTGGAAAGGAGGGCAATGCATCGGCAAATAGTAATTATGCTGATGTTCATGAGCAATAAGTATTTGAATTTTTGTGGTATCTTTGAAATATAAATACCATTGCCCTTAAATATCACACGGCCAATAGACTACTAGAAAACTACAACATACATATTAAGTGATTAATTAGTACTCAAAACAGCAATTACGCTCTTTCTGTTTTGATACTTTTTTACAACTTTTTTGTAAATTTGAAGGTCCAAAGAATGCAGAAAACATGATTAACTTTTTGGAATTGATTATTAAACCACTTGAAAGAGTGTCTACAACAGAAGATATTGTTAATTTGTTATCAATTTGCGATGTAAGTATATCATTTTTCAATGGTTTTGATTATGCTATTATGATGGTGCTATCTTGTATAGAGAAAAGTATGCCAATCTACCTTGCCCTGCATGGCTCAGGAGCAATCTCTATCGAGAATAAGAGACTGTCACTATAGTTGTTACCATTATTTTTTCTTTTATAGAATAGGGGGAAGACGAGCATTCGGAGACTTTTTAAGACTACAGACGCCCATGAACATCAAGATAATTACTATGACGATGCGTTGCCCTCCTTTTCCCCCTCCCAATGGGCCACCGGCTACTCACGAACCGCACGAAACGCGACATCGAAGATTTCACTTTACGGAGGTATTATGCGAGCGAGAGGTACTTCTCCGGTCGCGCCGGCCCAATTCCGTCGCATATGAGGATGTAGTGTCATGCACCATGCATGGCACTACCGCCTCCTATGCAGCATGGTACTACCTCTTCCTGAAATTATATAATTATGTACATGGAAGGAATAGTTCTGATAGTAAAAGTTATTCAAAATCTGTATCTATTAATCGATTTTTGATGTTGGCTGTATTTCTCTATCAAACACAATACGTAACGTATGCGTATATTTACGCGTCTTCACCGACCCTGGGTGGGGTCCAGTGGGGCTCGCTGCACATTATATAGTGCCGAGTACCCACAACAACCACCGCGAGTGCCATCGGTGCTGCCTTCGGGGATGTGTCCCGGAACAACGGGTCATCCGAGCACCTTGACGGTTAGCCAGTCCCCTAAGAGACCGACGCCTCCTCCGCAGCAGTGGTGCCCCGCACCACAGGACAACCCCACCAAAGTGCAATGGTGTGAGATTACCAGGCAGGTTCTCTGCGTCAAGCATGCGTGAAGAAGTATTGCTCAAAAAACTAGAGTCCTCTAGATATAGTATGAAATTAATATAGCTTGAGGTGGGACACAATCTTACTTTAGTGACGATTAAATCTTTACAAGAGGTTCTCGTCATTTTCTGTAGCTCATAAAGATTTTTTAAATATAATTCAACTGAATTCCGTTTTTAGGCTGTTGCTGTAGGTTTTACACCACTGGCGGACACGTCTCGATATTATAACACGTGGTACAGTGTCGCCCTTAAATCTAAGGAATATGATACTGTTGGTGAAATATGTTTTGCGGTAGTGACCTCTCCTGACCTCGCTCTGAACTTGGGCGTGGACAGCACACCAAGAGCACGGCTTATGCTCTGGAATGATACAAAGGTAAAATTTATTGAATAAACCTAAATGATTTGAATGAATGACCTACTTTATATAATATTTCCACTACTTTGATTACAACTAGATACGTTACGACCAGTTTCGATTGATTCCTCATCAGGTTTCAATAAACTAGTGGTAATACTATGTGTCTACTAAGTAAATGACTCAAAAAATAAAAAAATATATTTTTTATTTTCTTTTTTTTATAGCATAGGAGTGCAAACGCAACAAACAAAACGTAAAAAAAGAAACGCAAAAGCAATTCGTACCCTTCATGGAGATGCGTTGCCCTCCTTCCCTCCATCCCTCCAATAGGCCACCGGCTACTCATAAACGGCATGAAACGCAACATCATAGCTGTCGGAGGATCTGAACATTATTTTCTTACTTTTATTTGTATTCTGGTTTTATCATGCATGCTACACGGTTTCCCTCTATTTTGGTACCAGCACCCCCTCTCCATCCTGGAACTTCAATCACACCAGCAGGTACTGGGGATCTATTGAAGAGTCCAACAGCTATATTATAAGTCCCGCCAAGTTTATCTCTTTTTTCCGATTGTTCTCAGCTCTGAGCTAGGGTTGAACCGGTGGTCGAAATTTAACGTACACTAAAATATTAATAAGAATCTGTTTTGATTTTTTAAAATTCATTCATTCATTAATTTTTCAGGAATATAAATTAGATGAAAACCAAGAATGGAATGAAACAATGCTAATGAGCTGGACACTGGAGAACTTTTTGCAGCCAGTTGCACGAATAATACCGCTGTGGAAGAAATCATTTAGTTTTGTTCGGTACGCTGATGGCAACCCAATACTCATACTGTTCACTCCGCTAAACCCTCTCTATGAACAGTTACCGTCGTATGCTTTAGTAAGTATTCATAATTGGAATAGATATTTTAGGATGAGGTAGTGCCACGCTCCATTGCTGCCAAATAGGGCCGACACGACGGGTGCTGTACATACAGGTCAAATGATACTGCTATAAAGTGACAGCTATGCTGTCGCGTTTCGTGAAAGTAGCCGGAGGCGCATTGTAGGAGAGGAGGAATGAGGGTAACACATTTGCATGACAACTATGTGGATGTCTATGGGCGTCGACAGTCGTCAAAAGGCTTCGATTTCTGGTTTGTCCCCTATACTATTTAAAAAACAAACATTAGTTTCATGTTTGCACTATTTTTGTCTAAAACGATTGATCTGAGCGTTAGTTGTTAACGAGGTAAAACCTTTTTACCCAAGCATGGCTTGTGGTGTAAGCTCGTAAATGCGTGACGAGAGCGTTACGAAAAGAGTGAGCGCGCGACGCGAACGAAAGTTGAGCATAACATGCAAGTTAGTGAAGATGTAAAGATAGCTACGTTTTGTACTCGGTGTGTTAAAAAGTATCGCAAATTTGTGTGTTTCAAAAAATATTTATTCGTGAATATCTATTTTGTCCTCTTCTGAGTAATCCCCCTAGGATATATAGTAATCCTAAATCCTAGAACATATATAATATAGATAATAGTAAATCCTAGAATATACACTTGTGCAAACGTTTTTTCCAATCTTCGAAGCACTTCAAAAAATCAGTTTATTGTATCTTATTTAGCTCCTCTTTCGATGCCGTCTCTATCTCGTCAATCGTGGCGAAGCGTCGTACTTTCATGGGCCTCTTCAGTTTCGGGAAAAAGTAAAAGTCACAGCGGGCCAGATTTGGGGAATACAGTGGCTGCGGAATCATTAGTGAATTGTTTTTGACCAAGAAGTCGCGTACAAGCAGCGACCGAAATTGAGCAATTTTGGTACGAATTTTGCTGCGAACCGTCTCATGCCCGAATTATCGATTAAAATCGAATGGCACGAGCGAGTCGACGATTGGCCAATTTCATTTTCTTCACTTCATCAATTTTTTCGTCTGTTGTTGGAATGCTCGGGCGTCCGGCACGATCTTTTAGGCCTCACGCCTTAAACGTTGCTGTTGTCCAAAGTACCTTCTCCGTATGCCACATCAACATTCCAGGTGCATGCACACTTACCTTCATTTCACACATTAAATAATATTTGATACGAGTTATTTGTTCCAGTTTTTTGAATAGGTAAACATCGAAAACGACCCAAAACACGTGCAAGCAAACCAGCTGTCAACAATTTACTGAACATTCAAAATGGCCGAACTTGTCAGCATAAGTGAGAGACATATTATACCAACATAACGCCCCAAAACAAATGGAAATTCGTATATACGTAACCCGCGAAAATTCAAAATTAGCTTTACTTTTTGAAAACACCTCATATATTAATTGGACAGGAGAGAGAAAGTTCCGAGCACACATTTTTTTTCCAGCGGCAGTCCCGGTCTTATGATGACTACCGACTCCCATAGTCATACACATAATTGTAATGTAGATGTGTTGTCCCTTTTCCCCCGCACGGAGCGCAGGATAGCTGTCATTCGGCAGCAGGTTCATATGAGCAGGCTATATTAGGCTTGCCCGCCCAGGGCAACTGCACTGCAGCATGCTACTACCTCGTACTGAATTTGTTATTTTCACACTTATACCAAAACTTGATTGTCCTTCAGCTGCGAGAGGTGGCCATGGAATACTATAACTGTAAGAGTAACAGCAGTTTCCAATGGACCGCGGAGTTGGCCAAATTGCAGCAGGTCCAAAGACTTTTGTACCAGCAGCGCGACATATTCAAACAGTGTCGCAATAAATACGAGAAGCCGCTTAGGGCGGAAACTTACGCTAGCAAGAAACAATTCGTGACGCAACACAACAAGTACCCATGGAACAATGTCACACAGAAGGATAAGAAGAGTGGAATGTTCAATTATGTATTGAAACACGGTCTCGCCATATCGAAATTGATTGAGAACTCCAACGAGAAGTCCGCTCTGTGGTCCACGTTGGGTTTTCTGGAAGAGTGTGGAACGTACGACAGAGCGTTGCCAGCGCAGAAGAATATTTATGAGAAACATGAGAAATGTCAAACTTTCGAGGAACAGTTCCATCACGATAGCGACTTGAATATGGAGGAAAGAGAGTAAGTGAGAAAAACGATCGTTCGAGACTTAAGCGTTGGTTATACGCTTTGTAGCTACTTAACGGGTTTTAACACGTTAAACTATTGCTGGATTTATCTAGCAATAATTTAACGTGCAACGGGCATTACATAACTATATCTGGTCGTTTAAACCTTTTATTAAGTAGTTATTCATCGTATATTTTATTCTATTTATCGATAAAAATTAAACCCGTAATATTTTAACATACAAACATGTAAGATATCAGGTCAATATTTTTACCCTTTTAAAAGGTGTAGTTTTTAAAGACATGTTCTGCATTATAAAAGTGGTTTAGATGAGGCAGTGCTATGCTGCATTGTAGTCGTAAGCGCGACCTCTTGGGCACAATGGCCTCGCGTTTCGTGTGGTTTGCGAATTCCGGTGGTCCATTTGATGGGTGGGGATGGGAGGAGGGAAGGTTCACACTGCCTTTACACTGTTTGCATAATTATTGTATATATATAATAAAATATACCACCATTGTCATAGGATAGAAACCACCATGCTGCCGTCCGAGAATGACCCTCGGTCCGCCGACAACCTTTACCACGAGTACGTCCGCCACCGCTGCAGGCTCATGCAGTACGCGCACGAGGTTGCGCCAGCCGCTTTCCCTGCCAAAGGTAGGTTATTGGAGTTTGCTCTTGAAGATGATAGAAAATGAAAAAGTTAATTGTCTCTTACAAATAACGTGGGCCTTACCAACATCACGAAACCTAGTGTAGTCATGACTTGACGCCAGTTCTTTTCAGTTCCAGTTCCTGGTAGTTGGTACTATCTGACATCCGCTGTCACCTCATACGGAATGCGGACAGATATGACAGGTGTCATTATTGTTACATGTGTTAATTTTTTCCCCGATAAAAATAATTATGTTATTACAATATTAATATTTATTAATTATATTAAACTTATGCCTCAGTATGACTGTATCACTGAAACGCGTTGCCCCCTTTGACATCCCTCCTATGTGCCACCCAGCTTCTCACAAACCGCGCGAAACGTGGTAGCATAGCTGTCTTGTTTCATGTGAGCGAGTAGTGCCTCCACGGTCGAACCGGTCCAATTCGGCTGCAATGCAGCCTGGCACCTGCAGTGTTTTGTTTTCAAGTGTCGAGCGGCAACATAACGCACATAGCGGGCCTGTCGTGCGGCGCCAACACCAGCCTGCACTTCCTGGCCATCGACAGCACGCGCAACTACCACTTCGCGGAGGCGCTCGGCGTCGATATCAAAAACAAGCAGCACATGACCGCTGCCATTATATTAGATACCAAGGTAAAGATCAATGAGTATGCATGCTAGAGCCCATAAGGAGGGGATGGGGTGAAGGACGGCCACCCATTTGCGTATTGCGCATGTGTTCGTCTGGTCATTTTCTTCCTAAGCCATAAATGTAAATAAATGTGTGCTATAATACACAACAGAAGAAAAATTCTACGGACAAATGAACGGTGTTATAAACGTTACAAGGCCAAGTAACATGCCAGCGATGTATGGTCAAATTTTCCCCTCCACGCGGCAGTAGCATGACAGAAAATAAGTATAACTAAACTAGAATAGAAAATAACCTCATTGCAGGAATTTTACTCAAGAAAAAGTGACGCGCTTTGCAAAAAAATGCAAAAGTATAACTGCCTGATTTAGAATTTAACATTCTCTACCTCGAGAAGACCTCTTTCAACCTATTGTTTTTGTAATTTAAATAGCAATTTTCTTTCAGCAAGAAAATCAATATGTCCTATCAGCTGAATATAGTGCCAAATCTATAAGGGAGTTCATTTACAACTTCACGAAAAACAATTTGAAGCGAACGCTACGCACGCATGTGGAGAACGCACAGCACACGCACTTCTTCGACTCCAGCCGCGCGGTCGGAGTCGCGGGAGAGAACAAGACTTACATACACGAACTCACCACAAGAACCTTTAGGAAATTCATAAGGACCCCCGGAATGGTGAGAATAAACCTTAAGTATGCTTGAATAAACCTTTTAGTTTTTATTTCATATATGTAGGTTTTATATACATTATATCAAAATCACTGTCTTGTGATCTAGTAGTAGGCATGTTCAAAATATTATTGGTATTTTCTCATTTATGATAATATTCAATGTGTCAGAGTCAACAGTGGAGAAGTTGGTGGTGCTAATACTTACTTGCTCCGAACACTCGGCTAAGAATTTCTTGTCTCCGCTCCGGTCGTGTCAGAATTACCGTACGATGTTACGCAATAGGTGAATAAGGTAATAGAGAGTGCGCTTGCACACTTGTCCTGCGCAGTTGATATAGATTAGCCACAATTTGAGACAGGACGATATGAGCATCGACAACCAGCAGACATTTACTGCTGGACAGAAGTCAAGGTGCGCCATAAGTTAGTCACTAGCCGCTTGCATCCAGCGGTTAATGCATAACAACCCCATTCAATGTCGTGTCAATCGAAATGATTAACAAACGTTCAGATATCAGATATCAAACTACTTTTGTTTTCTGTTGGTTTAACCTCTAAATGGCCGTCATTAAACTTGCTTAGGTTACAACAATTTAACTTTTAGCTCAGAACGCATATCATCATATAAAACATGTTTAGCTGAAGCTGGTGGGCGTATGTGGTGGTGCATGCGCGGCGCACGTGTCGCGTGCGCTGGCGAGTGCGGTGCGGCTATTGCGTGCGTGCGGCGTGAATGTGCGCGCGGCGCGGCTGGACGCGGTGCGCCACGACCTGCCCTGGGCCTACGCCGCGCATCGATTCCCTGTGCTGCTTGTGTTCTCGGCCGACGGGTCAGTACACAATAATAATAATACTTATAAAAACACAAACCATGTCTAATAAATATCTCAATTGACTTCGAGGAGAAAATAACTGAGACCCATATGGGTATGAAGTTCTGTGTAGTGATAGCTTCCCACGAGCATTCGGTTTCGGTCGAGTTTTGTAAAAAAACGGGGTTCGATTCAGTTTCGGCAAACTATAACGGAAACCGAAATTGCATTCGGGAGCGTTGTGTTCTCTCGTTGAATTCCATCAAAGCAACGAAGACATTTTAGACTGTCTTGTGTTTGCAGTTCGTTTAGATAAAGCTAATTGTGAATTTTTACAATTGATTTATTTTAAATTTATAAGAGTGTAGTCAACATAAAAAAACTATATTATATATGATGTCATAAAGAAACTTGATTTACAATAATTATAGTAGAAACAAGAAAAAAAAACTATCTTGAGGTTAGGTTAAATGTGTTTTTTGGTTAATTTAATCATGAATTAGGTATTTGGAATTTACTATAGTTCTTTAGTGGCGCTAATATTATGAATTCAGGTTTCAGTTTGATACTTAGGTAAGTGTAAGTAGGTAGGTACGTAGGTAAAATGAACTCCTATAAATAAATAAGTGGGCACCAGCTTATATCCCCTAATCCACTAACTACACAATAAAAACACTCACAAACGCACCGCACGATACGCGCGCTGAAGATGTCACTTTACGGGGGTATTATGTGATCTCCCAAAGTATTATCAAAAAACTTTCTTAGCAAGCTCAGTACCATTTAGAAAAGACTTATTCAATGAGTTCTCACGCGGCCGTGCCCGCTCGGAAACAAATCACCTCTCAGTTACAGGTATGGAGTTGCACACATAATTTTGTTGCTAAATCGTACTACATTCTTTTGTCTATAAAATATGTACTTTCCAAATTTCAAACATACAGTACCCATAATCTCCGAGTAGAACGTCTGTGACATACGGACGCACAGGTGGACATGACTAAACTATAAGGGTTACGTTTTTATCCCACTGCGCCAGGAGGAGGGTGATGTTTTTCGTTGTTAGTGTTCGTTGAGTGACGAGACTAGGTTTGGGCTCGAAAATGTTATCGATCCCCCACTCTCCCGCAGATAGGAGAGATGTATCCAGAACTAGAATGTTTATAACAGCTAATTTAAATATTATGCATTACAATAAAAGTACCTTTGCGGATTTTATTTTATAAATACTAAATAGCCCGACGTTTCAGAAGCTTTACAGCAGCCATGGTAGTTTTATAGTAGTGTGTAACATTCGCGTAGACGTAAGACTTCAATATTATTGTCGTGGCCTGAGAGACCGAGGCCTGTCACACTCCACTCTGATGTAGGCGGCAGCTCACGCACGGTGGTTAAAATATCTTCGCAGGAGAATCCTGGCCTTGCACCATAAAGCCTCGTCG
Source organism: Eumaeus atala (assembly GCA_017140195.1). Taxonomy (NCBI): domain Eukaryota; kingdom Metazoa; phylum Arthropoda; class Insecta; order Lepidoptera; family Lycaenidae; genus Eumaeus; species Eumaeus atala. The sequence continues at coordinate 315,789 of JAFELO010000010.1, read as the reverse complement.
CACACCGCCGGACTAAAAATCGAGTTGCTAAGTCGAAAGTGGAATTATTGGGTCACTCGCCGTATATGTACACTCGACCTTACGATTTTTATTTATTCCCAAAAATAAAAGTATCGTTTTTGGACGCTGTAAAAGCAATTGCTGCTTCCCTCAGTGATTTTATCGTGCATGACGTGGATGGAAACTATTCACAAAAGGTTTATTAAAAGTAATAACGAGCTAATTTGCTCAGTATTAGGTTTTTTATAGTAAAAGGGGGCAATGAAATCCGCATAATTACCGGAATAAAGATGCCACGAATGTGCGGCTACGACGACACGACAGCTTCATGTAAGGGGAAATGCTGCTGCATTGCACTCCTTTCCTCCTCCCCTAACGGGCCTCCGGCAACTTGACGGCAACACGACACGGAAGATGTCACTTCACGCCGGTATCATGCGGGCGAGAGGAACCCTCCCGGTCGTACCGAGCCAGTTCCGCTGCAATGCAGCACGGCACTACCTCTTACTTGAAGCTGTCGTGTCGTCGTTGCCGCACATTCGTGACATCTTTATTAATTAATAAAGGATCTCTGTCTATCTGTTGTACTGTAGACGACATTGGAGTTCATTCTTGGCAATTTTTTTAGCATCCAAAAATTTCCTGATAGTTACAAGTTCCTTGGTGTATTAATGTTACTAATCATAATAACATGTAAAATTTATTGGAAAAGTGGTTATATCTGTGCGATGGAAGATACAAATCATAAAATAAGCAATAGGCTGTCTTGTCTTCGGGTTCTTTGTACTCTACACAATGATACCGTAATAAAAATACGCATATTATGTTGATAAACTAGATGATAATATAATGTTGTTATTTATTTCATCGTCTAATTGAACGTAACAAGCTACTCATGGCGATAACGTTCATGTTTTATTTCTAGGAAACATTGCATCATAATTGATGACCTAATTAGGGGATCCAAACAACATATGTATTCCATATGCCGAGGTGTATGTGGCGCTGGGGCTCACTAGCCTAAGATTAACTCAGACATGTTAGACGAAGTCAATTGCATCCAGAGGCTGAACAATTGTGCGGGACAAATCCCTGTGAATAGCCCTCGTGGCGCATTTTGTATATAACAGTTTAGGGTTGTTTTTGTGGGAATGCAGTACTATCGTGTACGTGTGTATGTGGGGCTGGTAGTCCCACACACTCCCCAATCTCATCCATGATCGATGCGATGTTGGATTAATATTCTGCAAATAATTATCTTGTATCCTATTGACAATAAAAGCTCGCTCATTTTTTTCTTACATATTCGGTATACGTCGAAACAGAATTGTTACAGATTTATTATATACTTTTTGCAGTGGAGCTAAAAGGATATTTTTAAGGAAGCTAACAAAAAATATTGTACAGTGACGAGGGCGACAGCTGGGTGTACCCGTGGGACGCGCGCATCTCGGTGAGCGGACTCACGGCGCTGACGCTGCGCACGCTCGGCGCGCCGCGCGACGTGCGCGTACGCCTCGCGCTGTGCTCTTTGCCCTATGTAAGTATTATGGTAGCAGTGTCAGATGGAGGCTACCTGCAGTACTAGAAAAGATGCTTGAGAGACCTCACGTAAGGTTCCAAAAATATAAATGATTTGTAGTGTACATAGACGGGCATTGGGTGTCCCCTTTTGCATGCGGCGATATTCGGTCTAGTAGTAAATTCGATACTGTTGTAACCACACCCATAGCGATTTACTCGCGCAATATACACATTTCTGCCGCAATTTATAAATATACTATAACGTCTGTTAGTGTATAATTTCAGTAATTTCTTACGTACCGGAAATTGTGTACTTGTGCATGTCCGATTTGGCGCAAGTAAACCGCTACGTGTGAAGTTACAATACTAAGCTTATAATCGCTCTTATACCGTGACTGAATCGTCGTCATTGCAAACGAGCAGATGGTTATGAAAACACAGTCATCATTTTATTCTCTTTTTCACACCATTCCGCTTTAATATCACAACATTTAGTGTATTGGCGCGTAAAAATGTCAGCTTTCAAATGAAAAAAAAAATATTTTGTTTATTTTATATTGTAATCGTTATTATGGCCAGAATAAGTCGCATATTTAAACAGTTTACTAAACATTTTTCCCCTGACTCTTGACTAAATGGTTGTTGCATTCCACACTTTTTGAATACACTAAATACTAAGTACACTATAGCAAAATGTAGACGAGCTGAAAGCGAAAACCATTGTACAAATCCAAATTTTTCTTAAAAAAAATACTTCTATATTTATGAAGTTTTATGGTAAAGTCTTAACGTTAAATTTGTTTACAGGAACATCATGAAAAGAAAAAGTGCCTAAAAGACTTGAGGCATCATATAGCAACGTTAATAAGTCGCAGTCTCAAAAACTGGCGTCGGACCGACGTGAGGGAACTGAAGGACTCGCTGTACAGGAGACTCGTGCACCTGCACCAAGTGTCTCTGTACCTCAGCGTGCTACACCCGGACGACCTGCGGGAAAACAACGTTACCCAAGACGCGCTTATAAATGCCCTAAATGCATTGTCAGAGAATTGGCACGGCAATGAAACCGCGGCGGCGGTAGAAAATCAGCACATCACAAGGTGAATCCTACGTAGTTAATACATAGTTGTATAATGCTCACTTTATATACAATAACTAAATGTTGTTTATTTTTAAAACTTAAAATATTATAAAAATGTTGCAGTCAACTTGTGTTTTTATCTCCATTTTCGGGTTTTACTATTGGAGTTACTCCTTATGAAACCATATTTAAGCGGTCCTAAAAACGGAGTTAAATCGTATGAAATTTTCACGCTCAGCACGCTTACCTTGCTCACCTAAGTAAGTATTACAGAATCATGTTCCTTCTAAAGAATAAACAGCAGTCGCGTATCCATGACTGCTGACGCAATTTTAGCTTTGTTTCCAAATAGATATCGCAAAATAAGTGGGAAAATGTGGGAGGTCTACGGTCAACAGTGCACGGTTTGAGGCTGATTTTATCCATTCATGCAAGTGGGGAAAAAAACAAATGGAAGCAACAAATTTAATGTAGCAAGCTTCCATCGAGCATATTTAATCGAAGTTAGCAAGCGAAAACTTACATTGTAGAAACAGAAAATACCAAAAGCCTACGACAGAATGAGATGGGTGAAGATGTTGTATGTACCACTATCGAGCCTGCGGTGCGGTCTAGCTGCTTGTGGCCCGTGAAACATTTGTCTACGTCCAGACTGAAAGGTACCCTACACTAACACCAGAAGCATAGAGTCCTAACATTCCCTAGTTGAGCCTAGTAGAGAGGCAAGTTCAACGAATGTAGCCCTAACGGTGTAGTTACGCCACTGTCCGAGTGTATATTTCACTCCCCATACTAACAATATAAGGATAGAATCCTAACATTCCCTAGTTGAGCCTGGAAGAGAGGCAAATCCTCTGGGATTCTTCCAGACACCCGGACACAGATGTCCGGGTGTAAATTTAACCAGTAAGGAAACCTATCTTCTTGTCTTCTTGAGAGTTAGTTTTCCGTCAGCAAGAGTCTACTCTTCTAGGTTGAACACCATTTGATGCCCTTGTCAAACTCGTTAACTCTCCCAAACTCTCTTATACATTCCTCTCTGCACAATGTGTCTGCGAGATTAGTTAGACGAAGATAGTAATGTATTCCTCTTTATATAATGTATCCTTCTTTCTCCATTCACTAACACGGACACTCCTAGTCATAGGCTTGCCCATGACTTTAATACTAAATGTATATTATCTCTATGATAAAAAGGCCCAAGCAATGAGTACATTCATTGCTTGGGCCTTCTCTATAGCATCCTCCTGTGCTCACGGCATCGCCCGCCCGGGCCAGTAGCATTTGCCTTTTTTTATGCGACCCTATTATTAAGCCACCGTGTTTATGTAAGGATTTTGTATCGCGTATCTACGCGATCGACATAGGTGTTTAATTTAAAAATGATTAGAAATGATATTGACGACTCAGAAATGAACAAGGCTAGATTATCCTGGACTTGTCTGGTTGTTTTAAACTCTATATCTATGATACATGTACGTATCTGAATTTGATGAAATATCTCTCCTGTTGACATCCGTGGGTCTAGTTCATTAGTGTTGTTATTCCAGAAATATATGCCACATGTATTAAACAGAAATGAGATGCCTGCATTTATATTCATCACTGATTTGTTTTTCTAATCTGCTTTCATATGTCCTACCTACTTTCATACGTAGTATTTTGTAAGTAGTAGATAGCGGCTACGCGCTAGCTTATGCTGGCCTGCAACCGACTTCTTGCACCGGTCGACATTTTCCCATCTGATATTTAAACAGATATTCTGCGTGGAGAATGCTCAAAGTCGTGGCATACACTCATACCGCCATGCTATGACTCATTATACTAAATTAGTAAAGAATATCACAACATTGTAATAGAAAACCTAAAAAATATGACTAGGTATTTATTCCACTTTGGATCTTCTAATTTATAAATAATGTTATTATAAATAAATATATCTTCTGCCCTAAAACTCGACGTCTCGCCCGAAGAACGACAAGGTATTCTGCTTGGTACTGCTCCTCCAACCCCTCACTATACTTAGTATTGTTGATATTGATTTCTTCACATATGTTTCTGGAAATTGATAAATTAATCACTGAGTTTATCAAGTCATTCTTAAAACCACATCCCATTGGCTTCCATATTTTTTTTTTGATGCGGGGAGACGCATTTACGCGCCTTCACGGGGTGGGGTCCAGCGGTGTGTGGGGCTCGTGGCACATTATTACGTGGCTCAAAAACCACCGCGTGTGCCATCAGTGCCGCCTTTGGTGAGGCGCTACAGAAACTACAGTTCAACATGGCACCTCGTCGGCTCGTCAGTCACCTAAAGGACCGACACCTAACAGATTATTGTTGTTATGATGGTGTGTGTGAGAGCGCGCTCCTCATCACGTGTGTGCGATAAAATGTCTGCATTGCACATGTCCACAACTGACCGACGCGACGTTGATGATGATTCATAACCATTAACCCAAACGTCCGTAAACCTGCCATACCCAATTTCTTCCGACACAATTTTTGTGTACATTTTGTCGTACATCTATATCGGAACGACTTGAGTTAATAAACTTTATTTTCTATTATTTTGTCACGATGATAAGTCGAAACCGGTCGTAAATGTAAATTAAGTAATTATGGAAGGAGTCCATTAAGAAGTGACAACACATTCAAGCAACTGTATATTAGGAACTAATTTTAGTACGAGAATATATTCCTTCCTTATTCAACCGCGCTAGAGTCAAATTCAGTGACTTTTCCGCACCTCATAGTAAGTAATTAGTACTAGTGTACATAACCTACAGTGGTAACCTTACAATGGTAAGCCAGCACAAAGACCATGAGATTCTTAGTGGGAACAAAGGTATGTAGACCTATTGTCTAGATACGCCCATAAATATCTGCATAATTACTATGCCGATACATTACCCCACATTCCTCCAATCAGGAACACGATACCGAAGTTGTCACTTTGCAGCGGTAAAATGTGAGCGAGAGATATTTCCGCGTACCTTCCCATTTCGGCTGCAATGCAGGTTTGTACTAATCCTTACTAAACCTTAGCTTAGTTAATAGTATTTTTCTATCAAGTAGATTGTGTAACGTCAGTCTAAGGGTTGGCAGAGATATACGGACGTTGTTCCATTGATATCATGGACAACGCTTTATCACGATGTTTGAGAGATATTGCTAGGAATAACCCGAGGCACCAAGAACCCAGATTGGATGAGATACAGATTGGATAACATCTGTATGTATCAGCTGAACATTCTCTTCGATATGAACAGTCAAATAACATGATAGTTGTCTTTTTCTTGTCTGTACTGCTTTCAGTTGTCAATGATGAACATTCTACATTACAAGAATAATAACTAATAACAACAACACATCTTCTCGCCAGCTCCCTAATAGGATTCGCAGAGAGAACGGAGTGCCATCACGATCCTTGCATACCAGCCTTATCCACATTCATCTCTCTCTTTATACAAACACGCCGGTTGCGAAGACTCTTGACACATTCGGACAGCACCCTAACAATATAATAACAAATTACAATTAGTATTATTATTTATAGTATATAGTAGTCTACTTAATATAAATAATATAATATACCTAATGTAATGATATCTGTTTTGTTGACAAATGGCGGATGGTAGGGCTTCAGTAGGAACACTAAACGGATTCCCAAGACACCAGATATGTAGTCGCTGAGAGTACCAGCCACTTTACCGTCGCTGCTGGCTTGATGCACCTGGAACAGACGAATTTGTGACGTGTTTTTTTACATATAAAGCTTTTTAAGTAGAAAAAATGTGTGTCAACTCTGAGACGCGACTAATCTTCTGTTACACGCCCGAAGACGCTACTCAAGTAAAAGGTGCGCAAGAGATGCGAACTCCAATTGCTCTTTCTTATTACATCTCCCTTTCCACTCCATCATCAGATCAGTAGTAGTGAAGTAAACAGGTTCAAAAAGAGATTTGTAAAATCCTATTTGAATAAAGCTCCATGTCATAATTTCTTTGCATTCAATTTACAAATGTATGCAAAATTTAGGGTTAAATCAGTAAACGGGAAGTGAACCAAGTTTTACTTGCAAGGTTTGACTACAATCATAGAGACAGGTGTAACTAAGTAAAAGCTTGCTAAATATCTACGTGGCATTGTGGATTATTTTACCTGGTACAATCTTCCATCGGGTAGCCGCGCTTGCCTGGCGGCATGTTCGCCAATTGCTTGTAAACTTTTATAATTGCTGGGCTGGCGAGTTGTATATCGCCAAGGGTATAATATATATTCCTGTGAAGATATAACCACATTGCGGTTATTATTTAGTAAAAGCATGGCATTACCTCTGGAGCACTGCAGCCGGACTGGGCCGGACATGACACTGGAAGAATTAAAAGTGAAGCGTTTTGTGAGTAGGCGATTGCCCATTGAGAAAGGGAGTGATACTGTGAAGGAGGGCAACGCTTTTGCATAGGTTGTCGGTAGTAAATTCTTCCCTGACCAATAAAATAAATCATACGATTTTATCTCTGGCGATCTTAGAAGTCGCTTAATCGACTACCGGTAACAAAACATTCGACGTGGGGGACAAAAAAATTGGGGGAGGTCAACGTGGGGCTCCGGTAGAGACTGTGCGCAATCTACTCTAAGGCGTCCAACTACCTGGATTCTGTTGTACGTCGTCATCGAGTTAGAATCTGATGATGGGACCCCGGAGAATTCGTGGGGATCCCTCAATGTATGTGTTACATATTTTTTCTTTACTTATCCGCGTATTTACGTATCGTCTCGATATCATACACTACGCTGATGATAGAAAGTATCATAACTTCTTGGAAAAGGATAACCGACCTATTTGTTTATATAAAAGTTTCGTTTTTTTATAATATAATAGGGGGGCAAACGAGAATTCGGAGCCTTTTACTGACGCTCACGAACATCCACATAGTTACAATGGCTATGCGTTGCTCTTCTTCATCCCAATGAGCCACCAACTACTCACAAACCGCACGAAACGCGACGCTGAAGGTTCACTTTACCTCCCCGGTCGTGTCAGCCCGCTTCCGCTGCAATACAGCATGACACTACTTTCACCACTCTTGCTAAACGTATGTGTGACGTCATCAAAAAAGTGTATTCTTGTCTAGGCATGAGAGGGACGCCTATTTATAAAAATGCGAACATCGTAATATCGATCGAAACACAGATAATGAGGATAATATAATTATATAAGATGACTTCGTTATATCCATTTTCATTGCAGAATTGCACCAAAAATTAAAAGATAACTTTAATTATAATTATAAATAAAAACCGATTCGAAAAATAACAGACAATGGATTGAAAAGTTGAAAATAATCTTAATTGTCCGTTTACTACTCTAGCACAAACTAATGTAACTTTGTCTGATCACATAATGTACTGGAAACATCCACACCCACTTATGGGTATAAGTCATTAGGTAGTGAGGGGTTGAGTAGATGTGGCCCAGAAAGTCGGTGGCTATACGCATGAAACATAGTGCCTGAGATGTACAACACTGTACGCGTATACTGACAATTTTCCTCTAGCGTTTAATGGTAAAAATTAACTTACGACATCATTATCAAAAATACTGTCGGTCAAGTTGCAATTTCATGGTTCAAAGGTTCATGATGAATATTTTTTTATATTTTATTACACACCCGCAGTCCGTCCCTGCTTCGCACGTCTACTTCATGAATTATGACAATGTTGATTCAATCTCATGGAGAACAAAAAAAATTTATGATGGAACTATGTATGTTGGGACATCTAGTTGTCATTAATTTCTGCAGCTATATAAGGATTTACTTTGACATTTTTTTACAAATTTGGTTACATTATCGAAGTTTCATAATGATCAAAACGTTTTAGAAATTGTTGTATTACTCTATATTCATCACAGATAATGTAGGATTCTAATGGTAAAAGAAATTTTCAAATCAGTCCAGTAGTTTAGGAGCCTATGAAATGCACTCAAACAAACAATAAAAGTTTCCTCTTTATAATATTACTAAAGAAAAAAGGTAATTTATAGTTAAATTACCTTTTTCCTTTAGATCTACAAAATATTTACCTTTTTCAATGTAAAACTCGCATGCAAATGAATGACCAGCTGAACATTATCGTCCAATTTATCAATGTACGCACGGACAGCCCTCGCTTCCGCACTGGAGAACGGTTTCGCACCCGGATAATATTGAGAACATTGAAGAGGCGTTTTCGAAACATCATCTGGAAGATAGATTAATTATTATTTACAACCGAATACGTGAAATATGTGTCCTATACTAACATTATAAAGCTAGTAATAGTAGTACAAATAATAATAATAATAATAATAGTGTCTGAGGCAGGCAGGATTGTGTTTCCCCATCATGGCTCAAGCCTTGTCGTGGCGGTTTAGTGGCTTAGTGGCCTGGGGTAAACCCAGGCGAAGCCAATTGAACCGAGGGGGATCTTTGCACCCCTCTTATAAAAAGAGGGGACCTAAGAGCAACAGGAGGTTGCGCCTTTGCGCACGGGGCAGGGGGCGAGGATGGGAACCTCACCCCATTGTACTGTCCCAAGGTCGGTGGGGTTATCCTGTAGTGCTGGACAACCTCATCTGTGGAGGTGGAATTGGTCCCTTAGGGGCTGACTAGCTGTCGAGGTGCCACTATCAGTATCCGCCCTATGTGTTGCGAGTCCCACACACCACTGGACCCCAACCAGGGCCGGTGAAGGCGCGTAAATGCCTTTCCCCGCGATAACAAAAAAGAAAAAAGGCAGGATTGTGTTTAACTGTAGGTTAAGATGAAATTGTTTTGGTGGTGGTGTAATGTTAAGTTCAGGTTACGATGGGACCGTCGCCATCTCCTCATGTGACAGGTCCCTAAATAAAGAGCTTAAAAAAACATTATAAAGCTGAACAATTTCTTTGTTTGCTCGCGGTAATTTCAGGAACGACTGCTTTAGTCAGTAATCTGTGCGATTAGTCCCATTTAAAAACCTTTCAGTGTTAAATAGCCTATTTACCAGGAAGGCCATGGAACCTCCATTCGCTGCTAGTACTTTGTTATATACGAATTACAACATACGAGTCGCAAAGATTTTATCACACATTACCTAAACGCTTATGCTGATAAGACAAACCCACGTGTTTTTTCCCGCTTCAGTGTTTTATCTACGCCAAAATTTTTCACATATCTCATGTCCTATTATATGTGCTACGCCAATGTAGCATTGAAATATTGGCGTAGCAGCTAATATACATAGCACCTATCGTCGCTCAACTCAGCCGGCCTTATAGTCTATACATTTATCGCATCAGTGCATGTAAGTTAAATATGAAAGTTTCGTGATCCAATTGTTTGATTTTCTCCTACATATAAAAACAAAGTGTAAAGTCTTTATTGCCTTACCCTGCCAATGATATGCGAAATTACGGTTTATGTTTGTTCCAAAACACATGTCATGTTCGTGCATTTCAATATTCTTGTGCCAGTAGAGTGGTCGTGTTTGTGCCCTGAGGCTGGCGTTGTAACTCCATGCCGACGTTTCGACCGCTGGCAGGTGGCTTAGCGCTCTAGTGAATCCAATGGCGTCGGGATTTGCCATAGGTATTAGGTACCTGACAGAATAGTCTGATCAGTTCTCGCGTGAAATCCTCAGTGGCGTAGGAGGTCTATGGTTTACAAAATATTAACGTTTTTTTCATTTTTTATACTACGTGTATGAGGACTATATAAGCCTAATACTATACAAGACCAACGACAGAAGCAGTTAGTCTTTCGATGACCACGGCGCCTATGGACATCCGCACAATTATTGAAATATCTACATATTAATTATTAAGCCCTGGTGTTGCCCTCCTCCAGCCCTCCTCCTCACCTAAGATTCAATAGAAGCTCCCAAACCGCACGATGCGCGAAATCATAGTCATTTAAAATGGGAATCATGTGAGCGAGAGGTGCCCTCTATGGATGTGCCGGCAACAATTCTGCTACAAAATGACCTCCCACTAAAAATTTACAAAACAATTGCTCAGAAACTTCTACTTCAGAATTAGTCCACGTTACGCCACTGAAAAATTCTTTGCCTACTTGTAACAAAGAAACAAGCAAATACCAATCGTAATCGTTGAAGAACGGAGTCTGGTAATTGGTATCATAAAGCAACTTTTCAGCCAACTCCATTACAGCATTTGGCGCTCCCCATGCCATGCCGTCGATAGCTGGAATATTTTTGAACCATAATCAATCTTCAATGAAAATAAATAACCGCCATCGATGGCTTGCCCGCTATGTACTTAGGGACATAGCATATAGAAATTTTATAGGAAACCCAGCACTCCCATCAGTGGACACGTGTACTGATAAAACAATGATTGCTAAAATATAAAGTATTTCAAAACTGTCCGATAATCTTGCGTTTTTAAATTGTTGAACATTTTTTGGCTCGATAATTGACGGGTCGCCCCGATGCCTCTACGGCCAAGTTCATCTATTGCCTATTTATAGCGTTCCCCGTGCCCAAAAGGCAAAAACGAAAAACTATAACTAAAGTTCTCTATCTATCTACGACGGAACGTCTGCTTGTCAGTCGGTCACCCGGCTTTATTTCATGAGCTGTGATGATAGGCAGTTGAAACTTTCAACTACTAGTCTCGCCATAAATATTGTAAATATGAAAAAAAAAAAAATGTTTAATTGCAAATAACATTTATTACTTTAACAGTGTGTTAGTTTAATACACAAATATAAAACAATTAAAAATATGAAAAGCTTATTCGAAGTGGTCTCCATTGGCTGCAACATAGTCCTTTAAACGTTGAGGCCAGTTATCAATAGACGCACGCACTCTCTCCTTGTGGAAATTCTTCACTACCAATCGTATGGATTGTTTTAAGGACGCCAAATGATCATGGCGTATAGCAATCTGTATTCTCTAAAACTGACCATATATCATAATTCAGTAGATTAATGTCGGAGCTAGATGAAGGGTAGTCTGCAGCTCTGATCAAGTCCGCAACGCTCGTTTTAAACAAGACAAGAGACAAGTGGACCGAGCTTTATGATCTGGTCCTGAGTCTTGCTGGAAGGACCAAGTATGGTCCTACCAGCAGCACCTCGCGCTGAATTGTTTTATATCAAATTCCTTAGACCGCGAATGTTCATCAAAATATTCTTGCCACTTCTTTCGACACATATCTTTAATGTTAACTAAACGTTCACTATGTAACGTTAAACATGGGTACGGAATTCCATCAGTTACTGCTGCTTTGGCCACTCTGTATACTTCCTCGTTACCCACGATGCCTACATGTATAGTGACTGTCTTGTCTACTGCTCGTAGTTTACAAATACCCTCCAGATTCGAGTAGGCTACCAGGTGGCCTCGACAATTCGAGGTTAACCGAGTCAGGTGCTGGAAGAGTGCGCTCTTCGAATCTGATAAAATCACAACAAATCGCAGAGTAACACACAGGGATAACAAATAAGGGTTTCAGATATTGCTATCAATTCACTATGCATGATCGTAATATTTCCATCAATTCTGAATGTGGCATGAAAATCGGTTTGAGGGTCGAAGAATGCAGCCCCACATACCATTTTGACGCATCAGTAAAAATAGTGTAATAAGAATTATACCGCCGCTTCAGGAACGCAGTACATTGATTACGTATATTTCATGTATTGTATGATCTCTTAGAGAAATTTATATTATCAATGTTGCGCTCTATAGATTCGGAAATGTTAAAATAACTTTCAGGAATCAAGCAAATACATTTTAAGTTTCGATCACGTCTGCATATGCAAATACATAAACTTCTGATGGACATCAACCAACAATGGTATCTTTTCTCTTCTCCAGTAGGAGTTACGTGAGCAGAGGTCATTTAGTTCTACCACAATATCCACAGATATATTACAAGTAAAGGACTTCGCTCGTAACCAATATTTACCACCGAGATGCAGTCTGCGAATATGCAGGGGTTGTAGGTTGCTATTACGTGTGTTGGCATAGATTTTATAAATCCGTCAATTAATCTTATTACCTGATTTTGTACGCGATCCAACTTGACTAAAAGAGTTATGTCACTTATAAATATATATCATAAAGAAAAATACCATAATCAAGCCTAGACCTTGTTATAGCTATGTACACTCGCCAAAGGTGTTTTAAATGCATTCCCCATTTTGACTCAGAGAGAACTTTGAAAAGATCGAGAAATTTAAGGGTTACCTCTACATTCATTAATATGCTTGTTCCATCCTAAATTTTACTGTTACCTTACCTGTTCAATAAAATTATTATCAATACTTGATGCTACTATGTGCTTACTTATACCTGGGGTAAAAAGTGCAGATTTTGTTTTCCTGTAAGAGATTGTTAATCCTAGTTGAATTATACATTCCTCCAGATGATTTAAAGCATTTTTTATCTCGGAGATTGCTGTAGGGATATCTTTATGAATACTCATAAAGATATCCATACGGCAATCTCCGAGAAGAGAGAATGTACCATACGGTACAGAACATAGTCGTCTGCATATTGGGACACATATACGTTTTTTATGGTTCTATGTATGTTAATTGTTGCCTCATTAAATAATAAAGGGGATAATGAATCCGCCTGAGCTATACCTATTTCGGTTGTACGACTAATAATACTATCATTAACCTGTATTATTAAAATTCTAGAGTATAGAAATATCCACAAATATTTACATATAGTTGCCCCAAACACCCAGACTATCTAAATTGCCTAAAATACCACTAACATTAACATTGTTACAAGTATTTTCAATATCTATTAGAACACCCCACAGTCGCTTGATCTCGGGAGAAACCAAGTCTGGTTTCTCAGAATCAACTCAGTCGAGTACGGCCTTCTAATCTTAAGGGGTTATCGAAACAAGATCTAAACAATCATTTTTTTCTAAATACGACTGTTAAAGATAGTAGACGCCGTAACAGAATCATGTGGAATATTTTACAGAGGCAAGAAAGCAAAGCGATTGGCCTCATACTAGATGATAATGCACTGTTAGGTTTTTATATAGGAATTCATATAATTCTTGTCCATTGAATCGGGACAAAACTTAAACTCAAAAATGTACTAAATAATGAAACCAATAGTCCTTTACCAATCAAGGGAGACGATTTATCATAGAATATGATATATCGTCCTCCTCAGGGTTTGATACAGTTATTTAGCTCTTAAATATTAAAGTTATTTAGCTAGTAAAATAGAGGCATAACTGGGGAAGCAAAATCTGGTGTTAAGCTCTTAATTAAGTTTTTGGCTATACCATGATCTATTATAGCTTTAGAAGAGCTGACTAGAGGAAGTCACACTATCAACTCTATTACACCATTCTCGCCACGAATTAAACTTTTGGGAGCGAATTAGAGACTGAGTAGCACTTATTTTGATTTGTAAAGTAAATATATTGTCCGTAGTAGGATCCCGCTTGAAAATGGCTAAGGCTAGCCGGCATTCAGCAATAGATTTGGATAATTCTTGACACCAGTAAGGCTTAGGATTGAACTTTTTCAGCCTGAGAGGGTTGTCACATATCTTAATATTAGGTATGCATTCATCAGTAGCTTTATTGAAAATTATCATCAAGGTATCATATGCTAATTGAGAGTCCTCTGGTAAATTCTATCTTATTAGCCGACCTTCTACGTCCTGTGCATATTGCATATTCTTGCCATCTTGGCTTTTTTAAATTTCTTCGCGTTCTAATCAAATTTTTTCGCTCTACTTCAGTACTTAACTTAATAGCCGAATGATTGCTGCCAAGGTGCTCATTAGGCACTCTCCAATTAAACTTGATCGCAATGTCAGTCGAGAACAAAGATACATCCGGTGAGGCTTTCTGTAAAAATGGTCAATGGTGCATTGACAATTTTTATGTTGTATGACTGCCTTCATTAAGAGTTATAAAATTATTATCAACCATAGCATCAAATACCTGTATTCCTCTCGTATCAATCTTAGAAGACCAGTTGGGATGATGCCCGTTCAGGACAACCACAATGAGGGTTTTCCAGTGCATTATTGAAAAGATCTCTTCCCAATTTTGAATGGGAGTTCGAACATTTGCGGGGGATAGACACGATATTCCGTAGCTGGTCACAATTTTCTAATTTAACGCAAACAACCACAATGTTTGGATTACTAATCAGAAAAGCTAGTTGCTGTGCTTTAATAGTGTGTGATTATAGCTACCGCACCGTATCCATCCATGCGATCAGATATGACTTATCCGAAAATCGCTATCTAATTTAAACCACGTTTCACTTACTAGTGCCACGTGTATTGTCTCCTGATTTAATAACAACTCAAACTCAGCTCTTTTCGGGCGTAGGTTTTGCGCATTCCACTGTAATAGGTTAACCACTGCAGTGGAATGCGCATTATTGTAGTTAATTGTGTCTGGGTTAGTACTATCCATGCTTGTGAAGAAAACTAAAGTAAGCAAGGTCTGATAAGTAGTACTTGTCTTGTACTTATCAGACCTTGCTTACTTCAGTTGTTGTCTTGTAGTGGTCTGATAGTACTAGTAATGGTAATGACGCTTTCAAAAATCAATTTCGTACATCCAGCAATTTTCTCTTCCCACGAAATGTCACTTTCCAAATTCTTCGCTTTCAGTTTCATAAGTAATATTTTAAGGATATATAAGCTTCACTATTATCCGAACTACGCTCTCCTCTTTCTCCGTTTTCTTCAACAACTTCACTTCCTTCTTCAATTGACTCCGTCCATACCCCTGAAATTTTATTTTCCTCCACATCATGATATCTCTTAACTTTTTGTTTATTTATATTGTTGGTTATTTTCACATTCACCTTCTTTGTTATTTCTGCGTACGTCGTTTCTGTGGAAGTTTTCTCTTCTTCATGTTTAGTGGAAGTTTCCTCATTAGAAGAAGCTTTAGAAAGCTTATGCCATGTAAACTGCGCCAGTGGAAGCTTATTAGTTGTACACAGAGTAATAGCCTTTTCATAAGAACAATTATGTTCAGACATCAGCTTCCGTATTCTTTTTTCTTTCAAATAAACCGGACAGAACTTCGCCATAGCCATGTGTTTTCCATTACAGTTGTTGCAAACAAAATTAGTTGTATCGCAATTCACGTGGTTACGAGAACATTTTGGACAAACTGGCTTTAATAATGGACACATTCTGCGCCCATGGCATGATGATTTTACTATTACCATTGTATAAATATATACCCCTTTAAAACATATCCTTATTGATTCACTAACCTCCCATCTCCCATCAAATTTGTTTCAGCGCTTTACTCTCCTAACTCCTAAAATCACCGTCTCACAGTTTAG
Organism: Eumaeus atala; assembly: GCA_017140195.1. Lineage (NCBI taxonomy): Eukaryota > Metazoa > Arthropoda > Insecta > Lepidoptera > Lycaenidae > Eumaeus > Eumaeus atala. The sequence goes on along the minus strand of JAFELO010000010.1, from coordinate 299,832 downwards.
AGCTTCACTAATTTCCCAATCACTTAGGTCTAGATTAATGTCAAAAACCCCATAAGATTGGCTCACTTTCATAGTTTTCTGGCACTTAAGCCCCTTCTCATTAAAAACTTTACAATTTAATAATTATCTGCACTTTCCTCGTTACTGAACAATATTAATGCTTTGTACGCAGTTAGGTATTTTACTCGCACTACGCCTTGAATATTTTGGTTATTATACAAGGAGTTTGCTAACTTAAAATTTTTCGGCACCTTATTCTCGCAAGTTAAGCTAATTTCTATCATATTTTCGGGAACGGGAATCTTGTCGTCATCATCAACACTCGCACGGGCAATTCGCTTACCCTTCCTTTGTACCTAAGCTCAAATCTCATCTTGATCTAATTCTCTTCCCCTTTTTCACGCTTCGCTTATCTTCTCACCACTTCCCAAATTAACACAGTTTGTCTGCACCATCACATACTCCTCCATGTCACTCAAGCTACCACGACTTTTTGCCAATAAATCATTTTCATCGTCCATGAAAATAGCGAACCGATTTTCATCGTCTACTCCGCACACAAAAGTATTCGTATGGTTATCCATCGCGATAAGCGGCTCACGTCCGTCGTTCGGATGCGCCCGCGTGCGACTCCACAATGCTATTGGAATGTTCCTATGCATATGAGATACCAAAACTCTAAATGTGTGCCGCCTGTTATCGATGGATACGACTGGTGTTTTTCCATATTATACACAATAAAAAAACCTTACCTCCAATTATAAGAATACCCGGCTTTTTACTGTTAACATCGCTATGTAGCTCTAAAGCTATTATAGAATTATTTGCGAATGTTTGCGGCGTTAAGTGTACAACGTGCGCCATTGCAGGATCTTCGAGACCGATACGGTTCGATACATCCAACACGGCTTTGTAGTCCATGTATTTTTTAAACTGGAGGTCATCGCCTGTCATCCTTACTTCTCTCATTTTTGATCCTGACCTGAAATACAAACTCTTTATCTGGTATTAACCATTATTACATTAGATCACTTATGATCGGATCAAGCTGTGACGAACTGGAATCGTGACCACGACTGGCAAAAATTACGATTATATTAATGGTGTTCTCATTGCCCTTCTTAGTGTAGGACTTCTATTTATGAGGGACTCAAGGAAAGTGGTCGTCATTCCCAAAAGCGGCGGGGACTTGTGAAGATAGCTCCATCTGCTTATTGCCCGGAACTCCAACCGCATGGACTACAGACAAAAGCCAGGTGCTATGGATATTATTTAGTAAAATTATATCAATGCCAAGTTTCATTTAAATCCGTTTTGTTGTCTAGTCGTGATTGAGTAAATCTATATATCCCTATATCCATCCAAGCTTTCGCATTTACATTAGTTAGATTGCCCAGTATTATGCGCAGTGATGTGAGACAGATGATTCAAAGTACTATAACACAACTTACTGTTGATAATTTCTTGATGGAAATATAATCATAAACATAAAACCGCTGAAATATAAAGCTCCTATTAAATACACTTTATATTGTAAAAGCATTATAAATTGTGACCTCAAAATGTTGGAAAAAAATCTATGAAAATAATATTTTCGTTCATCTGAACTGACATTCCTTATCAGAGTGAAAAATAAAAGTACGTTGTCTTTGAGCTTTGACATGAATTATTTTTACACAACGTTATGGCAATTATGAAGAATTATCTTAAAAGTTCGGTCGGTACACTGTTCAACGTTCAAAACGAATCATAAAAATCCAAACTCGAAAAATCTGCTAGTCTTACTATCAAACCAGTAAAGATTTTCACTGATCGTCACCTTTATCCAATCATCGTTCAATTGAATGTAATTTTCATCCTCGACATCAAACGTCTATATGACTCGCTCCGATCATATTATCTGATTCCGCTATTTAGGTACTTTAATGTGCGTGAGTTATGGTAGAACTATAAATTTGAATTAACTTTGAGATTATTCATTGTTGATTTCAATAGTAGTAGGTAGTGATATTGAGATTAGCAAGTATGGAAAAAATAATCAAATAATTAAAAGAATAACAAGTAATGAGGTAAAGTGACCACTTTAATAATCTTATTCCTCACATGCTCAAATTGAACAGAAATCTTGTAAATCTGGGAAAATACGTATTGTAAAAAATATAGTCCAAGGTTATGATGCAGAATAAGATTGAGAAGTGAACAGTCTACCCGTGATCACGACTGTTGCATTAGGGCAGAAACGTCGAGAGTCGCGGTAAACACTTCGATTAAAATAGTACGCGATTAAGTCCTGTTTATAGTATTAGGATTGAGAGGTGTGTCTGGCAATTATTAGTTCCGAATTCTTTTTCCGTTTCTAGCCTACTTTTGACATCATGTGCTGTCATAAAATGAAGCGTTTCTACATTTTTCTATAATGAATTTTATTATTCTCCTGATTATAATACAGTTTACGCGAATCGCATTTTGTTCCTATTTCAACACATCTTACAACGAATCTTTTCACACATGTACCCTATCCTGTAAGTTTTTGAATGTTACAATTTGTGACTATTTGATTATTAACTGAAAAAAAAAATAGTTTATGTTCGCACTTCAATCTATAATTACAATTTATATTTGTAGTGTTTCGACGCAAACGTGCACCTACAGAATACACTAGATGGCGTGCCAATTTAGAGCCAACGGAACAATTTATTGTAAAAGTTTTTGATGATGATATAACAACGCCACGTTCTAAACAAATTACTGCTGTTAATATACTACCTGTTAGACCGAAAAAGGAAAAAATCCTCATTAGTGGAGTTCGGGTACCAGCACACACTGCAGTCACAATAAAGGATACAAATAATGACTACACAAGATTTGTTTCCCTCGCGAAAACAAATTTGATTAATATGGATATTATAGTATCACCTCAGAAAAGTAATAAGTTGTCGACAATTTTCCCGGGTTAGTTCCATTTGCCTTAATTGGAATTGAAATGTTTCGTGTGGTGAATACCTGGGCATATAATGCAAATTGTTTAATTTCGTTTCTAATGAAAATAATAATTTAATTTACAAATAAACTTTTAAGGAAACATGAATACCAAAAATGTAATGGTCAACTATGGCTCGCCCCCGAATTCGGAACGTGATGACAGTCCACCTGCCAGTCCTCAGTTTTTAACTCGTACTAATGACGATCATATGGTTCACCAGTTTGCTCCTATATCACCTGTGGCATTTCCAAGGAAGCCAACTTTAACATCTCCAGTGGCACAGAAAGAGATTGTTGTAAGTAATTTCTGGTTTTTGTCATCTGTGTTATAACCTATCCAAAAATGATTAGGGTAATCATACTCTTAGTTTTACCTTGTGATTATAAGGAATTGAATAAGTTAAGATGATTCAAAATTGCATTTAAGATTAAAATAATCAACTAATTTTTATTTTTAATTGTTTTGACGATCGGCAGTTTGTAACGTGGAGGTTAGGCCGCGTGTTACATCGGAGGACGCGGGTTCGAATCCTGTCTAGGTCATGGTTCCAAAATAAAAACCTTAGATATATAACATTTCTTAAGTTCATAAAAATATTATTATTATTATTATATTAATATTATTATTATATATTATTTATAAAGGGCTTTGTCGAGCCACAGAGGACGTAAGGATTGTAACATGTAGAATGAGTTGCAACCTTCTAAAACATTCGATCTACGTAATGTCTTATAGAACAGGCATGTGAATGTGATAAATAAATTTTCGACATAACTATTTATATCATACATTTCACTGCTCTTTAAGGTTACTTCGAAACATAAACCTACTCCAACTTCGCCTAGTGTAGACAATGAAGTTTTTCCTTTGCGGACCTATAATTCTGATGCGTTAGCATCGTTAAAATATACTATTAGCCCACAACGCACAACGGTTAATCGCGATATTTCACCCGAATCCAACAATGAAATAAATATGAAAAGTAATTATGGTGTCAAAAGTAATAATGAAAAAGATATAAATCCTTATGGAAATATGTTTTACCCCGATGAAGACAATGAAAGTGAGTCAACAACAAAGGCAATTAAGGCTGCGTATAAAGAAAATGAAATAAGCAATGAAAATAATGATGAACCAAAGGAATATAATTCTAATGAATATCAAGAAATTTACTTGGGTGATAGCGTTGAATCCACTAGTAAATTTCTTTCTGTAGAAACAGAAACTGATTTGGACAATCAATCGAATAAATTTGATCCCTTGATTACAACCTTGCCGTCAGTACCTCGTTTTGTATTAGAAGAGAGGATCCACAAACGACAATCGCCATGCAATATCCTAACTAAAAAGACTATAAATTTGGACTCAAGTCAAAAATTGCACGAGGTAAAGATTTTATCAATTTATTTATCCACATTACTTTAATTATCACAAACTTTTAGCTTTTGGCACTGCATAATTAAAAAAAAATCAATAGTATCGTGGACAGAAGACACTATTATAGATTTTCAACTTTATAAATTAATGCCGACCGGGTACAATCAATTGTACCCTTATTGTATTGTATTGAGTCGATTGAATAATTAGTTCTATGCTTAAGACTATAAAACCAAAGAAATATTTTTATTTTCAACTAGTATATATATTCTCAGATTCTTTCTGCTCTATAGATCGTCACCGTAGCGGAAATTGCCCTACAATATTAAAAAATAGTATTTCTTAGATTGTAGCACAACTAAAGAAGTGGGCTGAAAAAAGTCATATGGTCAAATGGACTGATATCACAAATGGTAATTATACGAATATGGAGAATCCAATTTACATGATGATTGTGGACGATATGAGCAAGGGTCAAGCTTTATCAGCCAAAGAAACGGTGTTGATTGTGGCAGGTTGGTTATCATTAATTAGTTACTAATTTCAAAGCACACAACTACTTTTAGTAAAAGCTGTGCTGCGTTGCAGCTGAATCGTACTGGCACGACCGTGGAGGTTACTGTCGCTCTACCGCAAACCGGTTTGTGAGTCCTCCGATAGCCCAATGTAGGTTAGGAGGGAAGGAAGGCAACACGTCTGCATACCGATTATGCGGATGTACTTGGCATCGGTAGTCATCAAAAGGCTCCGACTAAACACAGTTGAGCTTATTTCAAATTACCGTGATATTTCGATTATCTCGGGAATTGAGGTCCTCCAATTCTCCTTTGCTTTCAAAGCTTCGTTGGAATTACTTTTAAATCAATCCTTTTTTTAGATGAGGTATTTACTACTTACTCACCATGGTTCAAGCCATGTCGTGGTGGTGGGGCTTAGTAGCCTGGGGTGAATCAAGGCGAAGCCAATTGAACCGAGGGGAATATTCGCACCCCTCTTATAAGAAGAGGGGGTTTAAAGATCAGGAGGAGGAATCGCTCTCAGTACCCCTCCTATAAGAAGAGAGGACCTAAGAGCAACAGGAGGTGGCGCTTTTGCGCACGGGGCAAGGGGCGAGGATGGGAACCTCACCCCATTACATTGTCCCAAAGTCGGTGGGGTTGTCCTGTAGTGCTGGACAACCTCATCTGTGGAGGTGGAATTGGTCCCTTAGGGGGCTGAATAGCCGTCCAGGTGCCCTGATGATTGTTGTTTCGAGGCACCTCACCAAGGGCGGCACTGAACACAGTCGCTGTGTTTTTTGTGGGTATTTGGCAGTATCATGTGCCGCGAGTCCCACGCACCACTGGACGCCAGGGCCGGTGAAGTCGCGTGAATGCTTTTCCCCGCGTCAACAAAAAAAAGGTACTTACTACTGATAGTTATTACTACTTATATTATAACTACGAGCTGGTGCCCACGACTTAGCTTGCGTGCTACATCGCTCCTGAAACAAAATCTTACCATGGAGATTCTACATTAGATCTTCCGGTTTTTTAAACAAATTATACCGTACATGTTGCGCAGGCCTATTAGCTATATAACAAATATCGATAAAATCCGTCAACTAATTAAGTAGAATAGCGTGTATATATAGACAAACAAAAATTTTTTTTAAGTTTATTTCTCTACTACTGTTCTCTTATTACTATTATAATACATTTTTATATCTTTTAATAATAATGCTGTACTAGCGGAATATCCGCCACTGCGTCCATCTTTACAGAGACTAGCCAACTCCGCAGGACATATTATAGTGAACAAGTGTGTGCGTAGGCACCAGTGCTCTCCCTGTTCCCTCATTCTCCTATTCCGGTGGGACGGCAATCCAACACGGCCGAAGAAAAATAAGGCGCAGGACCGACGGTTTAACGTGATGGCATGGGACTGTGACACCGCCAAGTTCCTGACTGTTAGAAATTGAAAAATCCCAAAGACTCTTTCGTCTGACCCAGGACTCGAACCCAGTACCTCACGACTGTAATTAAACATGCTTCTCCACTAGATCACGAACGAAAGAGTCGGAAAGTCAGCGGCGTTACATCCCCGTGTCATGGAGAGCACATTAAGCCGTTACACTTCGATTATGCGTCTGATCTCTCCGCTCACATCGGTTTCCAGTCCCACCGGAATAGTAGAATGAGATAATATAGAGTGCATCTATGTCAGCACGCAGATGCTTGTGGTATAGCCACAAGTATTTCCAGCGCAAATAATTAATTTCAATAGAGTCGTGATTTAGTGAGGACAACATTATTATCATAATACACACTAGCAGCGCCCTGCCGCATAACGCCGGTCCTATTGGTCATAGCGGCATGGTATATAGATTCTTTAATAAATAGACCATTCCTCATAAAAATACCTTTTCAACTCTGGCCAGTAGCTTCTGAAGTTAGCGCGTTCGAACAAACAAACTCTTAAGCATTAAATTGGTACAGACATTTTTAATGCAAGATTTGTAATTTTTTAAGGAATTCAAGGGAAAGACCATTACGCAGTTGCGGCAGCCATGTACCTATTACACCAACTGATTGAGACGAGTGGTAATTACGCAGAGCTGCTGACAAAGTATCGCTTTTGGGTAATCCCTGTCTTCAATCCTGATGGTTATGATTACTCCATAACATTTCCTAAGGTAATTTTAAATTCGCAATACCTGATTTCACTTTAAGATGTATAATAAGCTAAAAAGTAGGTATGTGTACTTGTACACACCTTAGCAGTTATTTTTTTTCCGTAACAAGAGAAAAACCAAAATGTTAATGATGGCTAATTTCAGGGTGTCGGTGCGCATAAAAAAATAATCCTATCATCTTCCCTAACGCGCCAAAAGAAGTATAACTTCGATACGGTCACAGAAAAGAACCAAGATTTTTTTTGCGATCAAGACAGAATGCAACTTTATGAAATTCTCTTTTCTATAGTTATGCTCTTGACAGAACGTTCTTGACCATCATGTGCTATTTTGACCTTAGTTTGTTGGACTCATACAATGGATCGGCCACAGCTGATTTTATTGGGTTCATGCGATGCTCGGGAACTGATTGAGCCTTTATCAGTCCTGTATGATAACACACCTAGCTTTAAAAATGGTTTATGAATACTTAGTGAGTATTTGGGGAACAAAACGCTTTTCTAGGAAATTTTCTCTTTATAATGGGGAAATCTCCGACAGCTTGAACCGTTTCAGGAGTCTTAACCTATGAGGCTTCTTTAGACTCGTCTTGATAATGCTTAACAGTGGGCACAGTAAAATATTATTTTAGGTAGTTAGGTTCTTTGTTTATCAATTTACTGTTTGTTTGAAAATGCATGTTTAAAATACATTTTTTTAAACTATGTGTGCTTCTTCCATTCTTGCAACCAAATTGGACATTCATGGCTTTGAAGTAGAGCTGTGGGATGATGGAGCACAAGGCATCTGTATATGCGGATGTTAATGGACGTTGGTACACGTTACAGTATCAAAGCACCGATTTGCTCGCTTCCTCTCCTAAAGTATAAACAAAAATAAAACAGACTAAACGTTGCGCTAGAATTTCATACCTAGCAGTCGTAGAAAATGCTTGATTAAAGTGTAGAATTGAATTCCCTAAATTGTATTACATTTTCCCGTAAACAGCATCGTGGTTGGACAAAAAATTTGCGTCAAAGTTGGAACACGTGCAAAGATAGCGACTGTGTCTCCTGCGATGAGTATGGCATCAGTTGCACGGTTCAGTCCTGCTACGGTGTCAACTTGGACAGGAATTTTGAATATCAATGGATACCGAGTGAGTAATAGGAATACTTGGACGTAATAGCTTCTGGAGACCTATAGGGCCCGTGGTATGAAGAAAACAACACTTGCTTAGGTATAAGCCGTCCAAGAGTGAGGCGGACTCGCCTACGAAGAGTATCGTAACAGTAAACAAAAGCCCGATATCTTTGAAACTACTAAAATCGAACTGGGTTTTCTTCAAACCAATTTTCTTACAGTTTTTGTTGTATATAATGTAATCCTACATTTTTTTATAATTTTCTCCTTGGTACTCCAGTAGCTAGAGAGGAGGTAGCAGTGACAAATTTAAAAAATACATTGTCACACACCTCCATCTCATTTAGAAAGACCTATCCAATGATACCACGCAGGGATATGCCATCTCGAAAAATATTTGTTATCCCTCACATGTATGGAGCGCAACCCTTAATTCCAAAATAATTTCTACATCATTTTGTAGCGGTTCACAAAATACAATTACCTTCCAAATTTATGCTTTAAAAGTTAGTCAATAGCACCCAAATCTGGATCGACAAGAAAAATGAAAAAATATAACATTTCGTCTATTTAGCACAACTCTATCGATTGTATGTGGATTTGTACGTACCTCAAGCAAAAACCAAAGGGACTACTGAAATTTTACGAAATTCATGTCGCCTGAAAAATATAATAAATTGACATATTTCTACAGTGGAAGAACTGCGAACGGAGCACCCGTGTGGCCCACTGTACGCGGGCCCTCGACAGCTGAGTGAGGTGGAGACGCAGGCGCTGACGCAGTATCTGCACGAGCAGAGGACTTCGCCCATTATATTCATCGCTTACAAGGAAGGCGATGTCCTCGTGAGTATTGCAAAACTTTCCAGAAATGTCAATGGGAACTTTTCTATTTTACTTCAAGTTTGGCATCATAAAAATGCCGTTTCGTTGTGTCTTACAATACCAGACTTACATATACGCAGTTATATAAGCACTAGGCGCAGTTTCGCCCGCTTAAATCCATCGCAAGGGATTCATTTTTTCGGAATGAAAATTGTTTACTTTGTTATGTTATGATTTAATAGCGATCGGTTTGTAGTGCATATATTCCAAATTTTCTGCAAATCCGTGAAGTATTTCTTACTTGAAATAGTACCAATACACCACATTTAAACTGTTAGTATGATATTATCTGTGATGCTAGTTTCGAGCAAATCGGGACAATGATACCATTTATGGCACAAAAACGAGTCACATTATTTTTACAATCATTTCTCTATTATAATAAAACTACTTTACGGATTTTATCTCGTACATATGTATATATATACCGAGATTGTTAATAATTTAACAACAAAATTATGGCCATATTGAATGAGAAATATATTTTTTCTCATATTCTACCAATAAAATGAGTTGCGAAATATTTTGCTGCCTTTTTTTATTACCTACTAATTCGCCTCACTATGCATGCCATCCTTGTTCATCTGTGTATTGCTTGTTTTTATTTTACCAGGGTGTCATGTACCCGTACTCACATACGAAGAAAAAGCGCACTCTAGATTATTCTAACGTAAGTACAAAACATATAAATATAATAATTTAATAAAATTAACAAGCGCATACAATTCGTACACTTCAATTGTTTTCTTATAATATGAAATATATTGGGTAATATGAAATATATAAATAAGGGTGAATTTTTAATGAAGATTGTTTTATTTAGCGAATAAGAGCCTCTCACGCTGCGGATGCCGCATTCAGAGCGGGTGGCCGCGCGTATGCTGCTGGACAGACCTCTGAATTTTTACGTAAGTATAGCGCTGACTGTTATTGTGCAAAAGTATGAAATACTTTTGCACAATAACAGTCAAGTTACAAGGAGTTGGGATTGATTCGCTAGTCGTACACATGCGCAGCTAACCTCTGTACTTACCACTAGGTGTTAAAATTACATTCTGGAACCTGTAACTCTACAAAAAAATATATAATCTGACTGCCTGTTAGAACAACGGCTTTTTGATGGATATGTATGGATCCATACATATATTCCATATGTATAAATGTATACATGTTACATATAACAAAATAACATTTTTTTCTATTTTTGCCTGCGTGTCTCTATATTGGTTCCGGCTAAGCTCTTAAAGGGCTGCACAGATTTTCAAGTGACTTTCGCTGGCAGATACTGATGTAAGAAAGAGTGACTTATATTTTATAAATATCAGTTAGATAATTACGGATTTTTTACTTTGTACATAAATTTAAATAATGGGCATCTAGAAACCAGCTAAAAGAAAGGGCTAGTTGATATCCCATAAATGACTATATATTTAGGCCAGATTCCATACGCGTCACAGGGCATACAGACAGAACAGAGTGCCCCATAACACGACACTTTCTTATAACGTGCGGAAAATCTCTCGAAAACCCAGCGGGGATATTGCAGAGATGGATGAGCCCGACTCAAACCTACTAAAAACACGCGGTGTTCGAGAAATCGGTGCGTTTTGGCGATTACTGACGCCCATGGACATACGCATTATTCTGGTCATGCAGATGCGTTGCCCTCCTTTCCTTGTCCTCTCCAATGGGATACCAGCTACTCACAAGCCACACGAAACGACAGTATCTGATCTGATATCTGTTATTTTACGGCTGTGTCATGTTAGTGAGAGTTACCTCGCCAGCCGTGCCGACCCAATTCTGCTGTGATGTGACATCTTACTTAACTGAAACCAAAGCTAAATCAAAGGTGTGCTAAAAGACTGCAAAGGTCTAACCGACTCAAGCAATGATACTCCGGATCGGAAATGTTACCTAGTGCATGCAACAGTCGGTTTATCTAAATTCTGATTATAATGTCTAGACAGACTTAATCGCTTCAAGAAATAAAATGATAATGCGAGGGGTGATTGACAAGTATCGGAAACGACAAAGAAAAACTTTAATAACCTATTTAAAACAATTATATTTTATCAACGTAGTTTCCTTCTACCTCGATGCATTTAGTCCAGCGCTTCTCCAATACCGTTACACCGGTCTGATTTAATATTTTCTCTCACCCCTCAAAACACTTATCTACGGCGACAATGACTTCATCATTTGATGAAAATCTTCGGCCACCTAACCATATCTTGAGATTCGGGAACAAGTGGAAATCATACGGTACCCAGACCTGGGGAACTGCTGTAACAATTCGAACCGCAATTCATGGAATTTGGCGGCTGCAACCCTTGAGGACTGCGTTGTCGTGGTGGAATAAAACTTTCTTTCTGGCTAAATGAGGCAGTTCCTTTTGGATTTCTTCACAAAATTTTTGCAGCAAGCTTGCATAATAATCTCCATTTATTGCTTTACCTCTTCGCAAACAATCCACAAATAATCCCTCGAGCATCCCAAAAAGTAGTCGCCATCACATTCCTGGCCGACAAAACCGTTTTTGCTTTCATCGGCGCAGATTTTCCGCTCTTAGTCCACAGCTTAGATCGTTCTTTTGTTTCAAGAGTATAATGATGTATTCATGTTTCATTTACTGTAACATAATGCCGCAAAAACTCGTAAGTATCACGCCTAAACAGCGCCAAACACTCCGACGCATCGTCCACTCGTCCTTGCTTTTTGTTAACAGTGAGAAAACGCGGCACCCATCGCGCGCAAAGCTTTTTGTTGGTGTAAGTAAAATGTTAAAAACTCTACTCTCTGCCGCAACTTTAAGCGCCGATCAATCAAAACGATTTTTTTATCTTTTTGATCATGTCCGGATTCATGACACCATTTAGATGGCCAAACCTGTTGGCGTCTTCGCAGCTTTGACTCCCACGTGTAAAATTATTTACTCAGGTGCGAATTGTACTCAATTCAGGAGCAGTAGTTTTAATCAGGGTTGCTGTTTTCCCTTTTACAACGTAAAACTGTATCACCGCTGGAATTTCGTTTCTTTCCATTGTTGAGAAAATTAACGGCAGAGAAAGTTCTAGGTCGCCTCACGCAAATTCTATCGGCTCGAATAAATTTAAATTTGGCCTTCTATTTTCGAAAAGATGATAGAATTTAATGTAATAAATTTTGACCACTGCTGGCCACTCTCAATGAACGCCAAGACGACCGATCTTCTGCACTCTTTTGCACTCGCATCCATCCCGGACCGGCTACTGCACGGAGATAGTCTTATTCGCATATCTTTTTTTAAGTCCGTCGTTTCATCCAGTTATCAATCAGCCCAAGTAGATGGTGTTATGACAAGCATGTTGTTATTATTGTTTAAGGGGAGGGAACAAACGAGCAATCGAAATTAGGTGACAGCCGACAAGCATATTCCCATAATTGGGCAGACGCATCATTGCCTCCCTTCACCCCATTGTCAGAATGTTATATCCGGATTTTCACACAAAGTACGAGAGTATAGCCATCATCATCAACCAGGCAACCATAGAAAATAAATGCTACTATTAAATACTATTTAATACAGGTGAAAGTTTGTGTAAATACTATTTAGTACAGGAGAAACACAATGTTGACAATTTTAAACTATTTAGATCGCATCTATCGATCCCTTCGTCTTGAACCAAACAACGGTCTCTATGAAAACTGTCATCCAATCGAAATATAAAGGTATCATCCCGACCCCACTCGAGACCGTGGTCTGTTTGACCGTGAGATAAATGACTAGGTTTTGTATTATAAAAAATATAACAAATCATATTAAGAATTCTAGAAGTTACTGAAACATAGATCAATATCATTTTGCGATGTGCATTCAAACGACAAACTAATCGACCGGCTGGCTCAGTTGGTCACATGGTTGGTCCGCGTCTTACGCCAGACGATCCGCGTGTTCACTGGTAGGAATCCCGCCTAGTCATAGATATTTATATATTTATAATATGCATTTCTATAATTAATATATTGCATTGATAAAATTTGGTTAAAGGACATTACTTGTCTAACGTGGCGTGATAAGTCCACACATGTCATTATATTATATAATATCTCGACTAATAGCTTCCATCCCACACATATATTCTTGTTTGTGCAGCGCTTTATGCCGGGGGCATAGACGACTGGGTGGATGGACATCTGGGCATAGACAACACCTACACCATCATGTTGTTTCGACCTTCGGATGCAAGGGATTCGAGTATACCCATGGAGGCGAGTTGCTTTTTAAATGTTTTATGCAGAGCCTTACAGGTCCTTTGTAGTGAATTAAACATAAAATATTGCAGGTCAATTGAGATGAATTAAAGATAAAATCTTGCAGGTCCTTTGTTGTGAATCGGATATAAAATGTTGCAGGTCATGTGCAGGAATTAACCATGAAACGTTACTACAAGAACGTGTGTACCTCATAATGTTTGATATTGACGCATGTGTGTTGCAAAGACTTAAATCATTCGTAATATTAAATCAGGTCAGAAACTAGGCTTAGGTGTAACGAGGCTATCTAGCCGATCTCCGAGATATCTTCACCGTGTTTTATGATTTTTTGTGTGTAATTAGTTAGAGCATTTCGAGTGGGATAGTCGTCGACTCAGACGCGTCCCCAACCAGAATTTCAGAATCCCAGAGACACATCAATCACATCTACCACTGGCCACCATCTTGGCTAATTTCTGGCCACTCGTCTATGAAGTGGCCAGTAGTCAGTCAAGTTGAAATCGCGATGGCGTTAAAGCAGCTTAAAATGGGAAAAGCCTCGGGAGAGAATGGAATTATGAATGGCTGATAGCTGGAGTAAAGCCTATTCTTAAACAGCTCTAACGAATATTTAATTTTGCCCTGTTTTCGGGAATAACTCCAAAGTTATTGAGCACGGCTAACAACAACACAACATATCGTCGTGCCAGTTCCCTAACGGGATAGGCAGAGACGAGCACGGCTATGGTTGTTATATTCCAAATGGGAGGGAAATCCCAAATTGAAGAACAATCAACCGATTTCACTCTTGATTCATGTCTATAAGCCGTTTTCCAGGGATATTGCGAACCGTCTCTCGCACAAACTTCCCCTGAAGAGGCCGTGTCTCGAGGGGGATACGATATGTTTATACAGTGCGACCAATTATACAAGAAACAACAAAGTATAAAGCCCTTTTCGTTTTGCATTTGTGGACTTCTAAAAAAAGTTAAAACTATCGACTCCTGATCGATTCTGGTATCTTTACGACGGTGTCTTATTGAATGGTGATACATCCACATGGAGAGGAGGTTGTATAAGTGCAACTAGGACCATCCAAGTACAAAACCAGAGGTTCGAATCTATCTGTCTGGATCGAGAAGTGAGACAAGGAGGAGGAAATTATTTAATGTCGCGATGTTCAAGACAAAGTATGCACTAGGAGACATTAACATAAATTACGAAAATCTCTCAAAACAACTCGTTATGTTTGAAACTGCGCAGTACTTGCAATGGATGCTAAACAGCCTCCTCGATTGTTCTGCTCGCATCGGGCTCCGGATGAATTTGGAGAAAATCAAAATATTGTTCAACGCACCTGTCCTCCCGAAAATTTCCCTAAGTGGAGTTCCTCTTGAAGTTGTTCGGCAGTATGTCTACCCGGGGCAAACCTTACAAATGGGTAGAAAACGAAGCTCGGGCTGGGCTGCACATAGAGCTGAGACGTGGATATTGACACTAGGCTAGCGAGCAATGGAGAGGGCTATGTTCGGAGATTTTTTGAATATGTAATATCCGAAACGAAGTGATCCGACATCGAATTAAAGTTATCAACATAGCCCAAAGAATAAGCAAGCTAAAGTGATAGTGATCATACCTGTCGCAGAACCGATAACGATTAGGGTAGACAAGTACTGGAGTGGAGACACAAGGTTATGATGATGACGCCATTAAAGTTTAAAAAACATCGGTACTTTGTTTATAATATTTTAGAAGAAGAAAATTGATATTCTAGCGACACTTAACTTGAAGTAAAATTACCAACGGCACCAAATTTTCGAGTGTTCTAAATATAGTGTATTTTTTTGGAGCAACTGAAAAGTGAATTTCTACATATGAATTAATTCAACCTTAAGTTTTCGAAAGAAAGCTGAATAGTTTTTAGCAATGTGAAGAGAAATGTGTATTGCTTTTTCATTTGTGTTCGTACTTCTATAAATTCATATATTTGTCATCATATATTTTTCGGTTTTTTTACGTTGAAATATATAGGTTTTACCCAAACACAAATTAAGTAAATTCTCGGATAGTTTTATCTTTGCTTCCGAAAAGCAGGCGTTAATTTAGATTATGATTATTCTTTTAATTTTAATTGATCAAATCTATATACTCGCTAAATGGTATGCAAAAGTTTGACAGATAACCGACAAGACATATCTAAAAACTGAAGCAGACTTTCGTCCCCTACATGACAAGCTCACATTCTATAACGTACGGCACTATAGGAAATATTTTCGGAGACACTAGTCTCCGGTCATAATAAAAAAGCGATTTCTGCACCGCAAGGACTTTTTACATTTCACTTATCTGTAATGTAGTCCCGACCGCAACTTTGTCTTAATTGAAGTAGCTAAATTTCTAGAAAAACTTGTGATTTGTTGTAAGTAGTATTTTTTTCCAGCGAGTCGTGCGGGAAGCGTATGCGGCCTCACAAACGCTGCTACTCTACAAACCGGAGCCCTTGTCGCCCCCTTTGATGAATATCAAAAGAACAGCGTCTAGAACACTCAGGCCAACGAGCAATAACGTTATTATAGCAACTTCTGTATTATTACTGGGGTTAGGATAAAGTCGTCTAAGCGGTGTAGGTATATTAAATACTAAGAATGTCAGAAAGTAGCAGACTTTTAATGTATCCACTATTTTTAATACATTTCTTTAATTTATTGCTTTTTTATAGATGTCATACATAATATTGTATTTGGATATGTTAGCAACAGACACCGGAGATTATGGCAGGTATGATTAAAAATACGTTAACTTTACAAATGTTACATTTTTCCTAGTCGAGAATTAGCGCTACGGGTACATGTCAGCCGAATAGGGCCTACCTGGAAGGTACCTCAGTTTCAAAAGGCAGTTGTCTACATATATTTAAAGATTCAAAATCAAATATTTAAAAATCAGCTTAGCATTTTTTTTATATATTATCTGTCTTTTTTTTAATTAATCTAAAAAGGCTAATATATGTTATTAGTTCTTGCTTATATTCTTTGTCTTTATTTTATAAAACATGTAGGTAGTACATGAGAGCTTTGTATTTTATCTTTATTTATTACGAATTCCAGAAGGTACCAAATTAATTATTAAAGTTCTACCGAAACAAATTTTCTTTTTTGTTGACGCGGAGAAACGAATTTAGGTGGGGTCCTGTGGCATGTGGCGTTCGCGACACAATAGTACCGAATACCCACTAAAATCACCGTGACTGCCACCGGTGCTGTCTTTGGTGAGATTCCCCGGAACCATAATTCAACAGAGCGCCTTTGTATATTTCATATTTCATTGAATTTGAATCAGTAGTTTAAGAATTATAACTTGTCAAATTTTCTTGATTTTGTCGCTGACCGACTGGCCGACCGATCATCATGAAATTTGGTAAGTACTTTACGCCTAGATGACATTCAGCATTCTCTGTAATGAAATAACGAAATCCTGTCATGTTTGGGCTCCTTTAATTTGTCTTGACAAGGACTTTACACGTAGATTATATTAGGGATCTGTTGATGGTGCTGGGAGATGTTGATGGGTACTATGTGATATAATATTTGAACCCCTTCTGTATTTGACAACTTAGTCTCAGCTTAAAATTCTGTGATATTATGATTATTAGTCATAGGGATTTAGGAATACTACTAAAACAAGAAAAAGGTCTTGTTTCATTTATTTTTTTAGGGCAATAAGTTTACAACTTGCTTTTAAAGCTCTTTTATCATTTTTAAAGTATAAGAGGACAAATGGTCAGTCGGAGCGTTTGGATCACTACTGACGCTCATAGACATGCGCATATTTTATCATGCAGTTGCGTTGCCTTTCTTTCCTCCTCCCTTCCAGTGGGCCACTGGCTACTCACGAACCGCACGAAACTCGACATTGCTGTCAATTTACGGCCGTGTTATGTGGGCGCGGTATACCTACAAAGTTGTAATACCTAAGCACGGTTGTGCTAATTCAATTCAAGGTAGAACTAGTGCTTCCCGTAACGACCAGATATTTGGTACACAGTGTTTAGTGCCCCTATAGGGCTAAGGAGAAAACTTTTACAAGTAGGATCATTGAAGATCTGCAGTACCAGAAGAACCTGACAAGAAATTTTAACAGACCAGCAAAACAAGTTATCTACATTCAGTGTTCACAAAGTTTATTGTACGTGGCCCATTAGCCCTCGGTTTTGAAAAAAAAATGGAAGATCTGGCGTATCTGATGCAGAACGCTAAGAGCTCATTTGAACCATGGAAAATATAGAAATGGACTTTGGTGAAAGTTACTCAATGTGATAGGCCCGCTACTAAGAAACTAATAGAGCAAAAAATACCTCGCTCCCAACAAAGAGAAGGGAAATCCCACCAAAAACAACCTGTAAAAACTACCCAAGTCATCGGCATATATATCATCCACATGCGTTCAGTCCTCATCTACATGCGTTCAGTCCTCATCCACATGCGTTCAGTCCTCATCTACATGCGTTCAGTCCTCATCCACATGCGTTCAGTCCTCATCTACATGCGTTCAGTCCTCATCTACATGCGTTCAGTCCTCATCTACATGCGTTCAGTCCTCATCTACATGCGTTCAGTCCTCATCCACATGCGTTCAGTCCTCATCTACATACGTTCAGTCCTCATCCACATGCGTTCAGTCCTCATCTACATGCGTTCAGTCCTCATCCACATGCGTTCAGTCCTCATCTACATGTGTTCAGTCCTCATCCACATGCGTTCAGTCCTCCTTGCTCTGGATGGCACAAAGGTAAAATTTAATGAATAAACATAAATAATTCATCTGCTATTCATATTATTTTTATAGTATAGGAGGTAACCTAGAAATCGGAGACTTTTTACGATTACCGGCGCCCATAGACAATTATTGTCATATTATAGAGATTATTGTCATGGAGATCCTCCCCTCTTTTGGCCCACTCACAAATCGCACGAAGCGGGACAGCATAGCTGTCACTTTACGGCGACATTAATTTGTAATCCCGATAACACCTTAAACACCTTAATCTAAACATTGTGTCGATGGCTTAAGCTGTTATCGGAAAATGTGATCGGTTTTGTCAACATCTGCTGTATGGATTTTCTTAAGTTTAAACCATAGATAGAGCGGTCTCCGAGGAAAGATAACAAATTATGCAATAATATAATTTGTTAGGGTAACACTTATAGCGGAGGGCTAAGCCGAGGCCAATCAATTCCACGAGCTTACGATACTATATACGATAACAAGCAATGTTATGAGAATCATATCTAAAAGAACATTCTCAAGCTAGTTTCGATAAAAAATTTACTGTAAGCTACCAAAGAAAGTAAGTCAATTGTTACTCCTCTACAGTATACAATATAAACAAAATATCATATACTCGAGTAAGATGTTAGTAAGTATATAAAATAGTATATATACTCGTCATAGGTCTTTCTATTAAGTTGTATAGGTCGGAGTGAGTCCCTCGTGGTCTAGAAATAAGCAGGTTCTACCACAATCGTGAAGTCCTGTATTCGAGTCCTGGACGGACCAAAACTTTTTTTTTCTTCATCAATTTAGCAGTAATAAATATTATATAGTAAATATGTGATGATATGAGTGAGTGCTGGTGATGTTATTATAATCACTATTATTTTAACGTAGTTCCACTGTATTTAAATTATCTGTTAATACAAATTTACACGTTAATGTGTTAAAATTTTATCAATATTGATTGAGATTTAAAAGCCGATTTGATGAATGAGCAGTGTGCCACGCGCGTTATCTTCTACAGTCGCCGTAGAAGGACGTAATTCGTCAGAGATAAGAGAAATCACTACAAATTCCTTTTGGAACACTTCATCAGTACCGTCGCGTTTGGTCCAGAACTGCCAACTCCGAATATTAAATTGCGCATCGATATGTAAGACTAATGACTTGTTGATACGAAGTCAATTAAGTACTAACCTTTGCGATGCAGGATGCAGTAATATTTGTAGCAATTTCTATATTTAAAATTTATTAATAATTTAATTTTTCTGTGGCTAATCTTAGTGGCCAATTGTTTGTTTAAAGATTTCGCTTGTCCAACAAAAAAGCATAACATTTCCTTTATATGCATTTCCCCGCGAAACCAAAAATAGTAAGTGTCTATCGTAAAAAATAATTTTACGACTAAAGTAGATACGCACCAAACTTATATTAAAAAAACAACTGCTTAAAGTGTGCCGCTGAAATAAACGACATTATAAGTACGTAAGTAGGTAAACATAAAATGAAATGTAGAAATAATATAACACGATCTTAGAGAGCTCTAAAAATAAAAACTAAATTATGATCACGGCTTCTAGCCGATTTGAAGCGCAAATCGACCCCACCCGTCAGAGGGTGGGGGAGGAGGCCGGCCTCCTCTGACAAGCCAAACCGAAAGACGAGCTCAACTATCCTTATACACGTCCCGTAACATTAAACGGCATCGTGTGCGCGCCGTCCCACTGGCGTGGGGAGGGGGGAACGCTTCCCCTTTTTCGGTCCCAAGAATAATCACGATAGGGTAATGTCCACAAAAATTCCGGTTTGCATCTTCCCATCTGCGGGAAAGGAGCGGGGTTTGTCCCCCTATCGTCTACCTAAAACCAGAAGACAAAAAAGTCTTCCGTAATCAGTCGAACTGTTAAGGCTGGACAAGCGCCGCCAATCAGTAGTAGGTCCCTCTAAAAAAAACATAAAATGTCGATATTACCGTATTTTATTTCTATGTATATGGCAGTTTAAACGGTGTATGTTTAATTGTCCATGTCGCAGTAGATGCGCTGTATAGTATAATATAAACCATAACAGTTACTATTAAATTACAGTCGCGTTTCGTGCGGTTTCGGATTAGTGACCCATTGTAGGAAAGGAGGAAGGACGGCAACGCGTCTGCATGATATTAATGCGGTAGTCATCAAAAGGCACCGATTGCTCGTTTACACGGCAAACTATCGTTAAGCACTAAAAAAAAATATACCATTTTGCGAATTTAAAGAAAAATCTTTTAAACTAAATGACCGAATTTAATGTCGTTTTCAGCCTGTACATATTGTATTGCTTATGAAGATAAGTGGTAGAGTTCCGTTAGTTGATGTTCAAATACAGATTTTTAGAATCCAATTTTGAGTAAACAAATATTGAATTTTTGTTGGATTTTGGTCAAGTGCGGCGGCTACTCATACACAGGGCGCCACATTATTCATTTTACTGATAGTAAATGTTAAAAAATTCTACACAACGGTTTCGATTCTTTTAAATATTTTAATGTTTATGGATAAACCAGCCGTTACGGTCCTAATAGGAATATTCCTTTTATTGCAAATTAATTTACATTTTATTTTACATCCAAAGCTGATTGATCGGTCTAGATGCGGAATTCCCTGTTGTTTAGGTATACTAGCTTAAGCAATTTGAAAACATTGTTTACGATAATATAGCTCCAATTTTAAGGCATATTATTACTCACCAACAACATGGATTTATTAAGAATAGAATAGAATCAAATATATGTGAATTTGTACATAGGATATCTACAAACATGGATGTTGCTTTTTAGGTGGATGTCGTGTACACTGCCTTCTCCAAGGCATTTGGGCATTTGATAAAATTTGTCATAACCTATTGTAGAAGAAATTAGAGGCTGTCTGCATACATAGCGATCTGTTACGTTGGCTAAAATCTTGGTTGTTTGGTGTCCCGTCTGCTTCATAGTGACACTGAAATAGATGGGAGCACCGGACAGCGGTCGCGCCGAGTGATGGCCGTATCATCAATCGGATCAGCGACAGGCAGCAGTGGCACCGGTCCGAAACCTAATCTGCGATTGCCAATTCACCTGTTCAGCGTGACAATTACGTGAATTTACCTTGAATGGACGACTTCTCGGAGTTGTAGACCGATACGCCTACCTCGGGCAACTGTTGCAATTAGGTAGACATAACTTCGAGAAGGATGCCGATAGAAGGTTTCAGTTGCGTTGGGCAGCATTCCGGAAGCTTCGTCACATTCTCACGACGCCTATACCGCAGGGCTTGAAGACAAAAGTCTTCAACCAATGCGTTCTCCCCTTGATGACCTACGGGGATGAAACAAGGTCTCTTAATTTAGGACTACTAAGTACGCAAGTTTGCGGTGACTCAACGCGCTATTGAACGTGCTATGTTAGATGTCTCTCTGTCCTGGGGAATTCGTAACGAAGTCATAAGGCAGATAACTAAAGCTTCCGACATCACGCGACGAATCAGCTCGCTGAAGTGGCAATGGGCTGGTCACATACTGAGAAGAACCAATGGCAGATGGGTCAGTAAGGTTCTGGAGTAGAGGCTGCGTTTAGTAAAACGAAGTGTTGGCCGATCGTTCATCAGGTGGGAAGACGATCTCCGTGCAGTAGCCGGTCCGAGATGGATGCGAGTAGCAGGAGATCGGTTGTCTTAGCGTTCATTGAAAGAGGCCCTTGTCCAGCAGTGGACCAATAAGAGCTGATAAAGATGATGATAATGATGATGATTTAAGTTGATGAGGAACAAAATTCACTCGCCCTTTTTACATAGCCTGATTGGTATTATTAGTCCTCGCCCAAGTTCCCGTAGTAAGGATCATTCATTACATTTTTTTTTCTTACAATGGACATATGCCCACGTTCTTACAATGGACAAAAAAATCCCAAACAAAAACAGTAATAATAAGTAATAACTTGTGACATATGGAAATTGTCATCTCAACCCACCCGTGACTTTGGTTGTTGTAAAGCTTCTGTAACTTCGGGCTGGTTAAATAAAGAAATAAACCCGCTATAAAATCCGTAAAAGAAATTTTATATGAGTGAAACAAAATAAAAAGTTCTATAAATATAAATCATTTTTGAAAACCTTCCAAGTATTTTTCGATTTCTGTATATATATATAAAAATACTACATTTGAATTTGGAAACTGTCATTTTAATACGATTGTTTTTTGACATTTTGGCTCCAATACATTGTACAACATTTTGCTATAATAAATGGAGTGGATGATAAAGAGAACAGAAAAGCTGTGATTGCATTAGGCATAGTAGGTATGGAGCCAAATGCAATTTTCAAAACTCTCCTTACATTTGGTATTACTCAAATGTTTGTGTACCGGGCTGTTAACAGGTAAAGTGGGACTTATTCTGTTTGTGGCTCTGGTTGTGTGTAGAGAAAGATCTGACCATCCACGTAGTGTTCGTATGGAAAAATTGGTGAAAAGGGAAAGAAGATCAAGACATCCTGTCCGTAAGCAAAATATTTTATTTCGGGAAATGAAGATAGTACGCAGAATCATGTCGCGTATTTTAATGATGATCGAAATGATGGACTTGAGGCCCATAAGTAGTAACGCACTTATCATTCCTTAATTGATAAATTGAAAATGAATAGGGTGGTGGAAACTATTTATGGATGAGATTTTCTACAATTGAGTAACATTTTTTTTGTACAAAACAAAGTGAACGCATCTATGCTCAGAGATATAAGGGAGCTTCCCAATTAGTCGACAAAGTGCAACGTGGCCATTATCCGACTTCAGTGGTGGTTTGGTGGGGTGTTAGCTATGAAGAAGTGACTGAGCCATATTTTTGCGAAAAAGGTATCAAAACCTCGGCACAAGAGTATCAAGATATCATTTTAGAGATAGATAGCGATAATTTGGAGTCCCTAAGCTAATCCATACAATTGACAGCGAAGAATTTCCCTAAGGAAACAGTGCGTGCTTCTATTGAGAACTGGCCTCGACGTTTAAAGGAATGCACTGCCGCCAATGGAGACCACTTCAAACAAGCGTCTTAAATTTTTAATTGTTTTATATTTGTGTATTAAACTAACACACTGTAAAATTGACATTATTACAATAATGCAGAGATAGACGTGCTGAGAACAATTCGAGCGTGTTAAATTGTAGCAAATATTTCTCCATTGTAAGAAGACTTATCTATCTGGCGTATCTGGCTTCATGATGAGATGATTTTCAATGAACTAAAATTTATTACTTAACATTTAACTAAAAATTACATCAACTAAAATACTTCATTAAAAATATTAGTATGCTTTTACTTTGTATTTTTTCTGAAATTGTCTGGCTGTTCAATAATTTATATTGGACAGTCAGACAATTACAAACAGATACAATAATTCAAAAATTTAATAGAGAATATGAGTTTTATGAATGTAACATATGTTTAGTTTTATTTGCACTACTAAAATTAGATTATATGTAGTATAGTCATTATAAAACTCTGACTGCTGTTGCCGTAAAATTTAACCGAAGTAGTACTTATATGAAAGGAAATGAGATATCATCAAAAATATAACTTAAAAATAACCAACGTTTCTTCCAAGTTGGTTAATTTGTTAAATTCTGCGTGATCTCATTTTATAAGTTACTACGTTATTAGCTGACGTAACATCGTGTAATAACCATATGAAAACTTAAAAATATTAAAAAAACAACGACTTGGCTATTGCATATGATTACAATGTATCTTGCAAATAACACATACAATCTTTAATTAGATTCTCAAATCAATCTTTAAAAATTATATTGAGTATTTTTTAAGGTTCCGTAGCTAAATAGGAAACCTAAAAACAGTCGATATTAATCAATAAAATTTCTCCAGAATCTTCAAACGAAAATTTGTTGGAAAAAAGTGAACTGGTAGAGATTCTTTTGTTTACTGGTATGGAACTCTTCGTAGACGAGTCCAACTCGCTCTTGGACAGTGTTTTCAGTTGGCCAACGAGCAATTGGAGCCTTTTGAAGACTGCTGACACCCATAGACATCCGCATTATTGTCATGAAACGCAACTGTATCTATAGTTATATTACATTTTAAGGCGACGTCATGTGAGAAAGAGATAGCTTCCCGGTTCTGTCGCCAAATGCAGCATGGCACTACCTTTCAACATCGATAAAATCACTACTTGATGAGGTACAAATAAGTAGTAAGTACATAATATATTTTATCGCGCTTACCAATATAGTATGTACTTGTGCTATCATATTTATTAGTCTGCCACGTAATCCGCGATATTATAGAGAAGGAACAGATATAAACAAACTTTTTATTGTAAATAAAACCAAAACAGTATTATCTCAAAGGAACATATACAATATGTAAAAAAAACCATGTTGTTCCTTTAACCGTGTATACTTATAAGTATAGCGTTACTGAAAATCATAATTCGATGAAATTAAATATTGACCTATTAGCAATTATAGTTAAAAGAAAATTACTTATAAATGTTTACAATTACGCTCATTTCTGTATAGATGTTTACTGCGCTGATTGTATCGTAAAACTGAGGACGACCTCAGTTTGCTGCGAACAATGTAGAGATACTTCATGTATTATACATGTGCGTAACGTTATATAATAAACTACCAAATGTTTTAAAGAAGCTAAGGGCAGCAATGTTTGGATTGTCACAAAAAACTATTATAATATCAAAGATATAAGATAAAAAATGATCCATTGTGCGACCCTGAGCTCGTCCTGATCCATCACTGGCTCCCCATTAGTTGGCCCTGTGAGTGAGTGATCTGTGCCCAGATACGCGAGACCCTGAGCACTTCACGATTTACGACCGACCTCAGCTCTGGGTACGTCGCGTTGACGCTGTTCCCTTTCGAAGTGCCCTTCACGTAAGTGGGGGGACTGATGTCCGTGGTGATGATATAGGTGGCTGTGGCGTGCGGTGGGTTGGTGCTCGTGTTGGTGAGCGTGTCCGCTCCGGGTCCCTAATCTGTACGGGTACTCGGCGCGTTGCGGGCACGACTGTCTCTGCTGCGGAGGGTGGCAGCTTCGGACAGCCACAGCTTGGGGCTTCCTCTTGCAAGTGCGCCTCCTCTTGGGCTTGGCCGTCGCAACCTGCCTGGATTTGGGGTTGTGGGTCGGCGCGGTGAGAGACGGGCCTAGGCCATATTCGACCTGTCCCTCCCTTCATAACGGAGCCGTGGGTGCAGGGGCGGAGTGGTAGCGGCCGTGTGGGACCAGCTGGAAGTGGTGTTCCTTCAGTTCCTGGGCGGGTTAGGGCGGGATGGGCGGTCGGTTGGCCATGCCTCTGGCTCTGGCCTCCTTGATGACGGCCTTACACCTCCGGTCGTTGGCGGTTGTTGCGGACCTTTACAGGTCTGGGCGCAGGCGCAGAAGAATGTCCGAAGAGCTGTCAGCGGTGACACTGTGGTGGTCTCAGTCTGCCCTTTCATCCTTCCACGAATATCCCGGGCATGCGGAGGTGCTCTTTTACCTGGTAGATGCATTCGAGCTCCTCGCTGTTCAGTCGTAAGAGCTGCGCGTGGTACAGGCAGCCGGGTCTCCCGCGTATCGCTGGTATGTTCCGCACGAAGTGCATCGAGAAGCCCAGGGTCCTGAGTTCCTCGGCGATGCATTTCGTGTCCGTCCCCACTGGCAGACCTCTAATACCCCCCTTGGTGGGGAGGTCTGTGGGTGCGGAGTAATTTCACTGCATCGCCGGGTTCTCCTTCGTCAATGCCATCAGGAGTGCTTGAAATGCCCGGAAATCTTCCGGCGACTGCGCGAGGAACCTAATCCCCTTACCAAAGGGCCGGGCGAGGGGCGCGTGCCACAGCTCAGTGCGGAGCGCACGAATGTGGCGTTGACAGTCCGGCAGGAACTGCACAACGATGGACGGGTACTCCACCTGCGCGGTAGCTGTGAAGCACTTGGGTATTGGGCACTTTTTGGCTGTACGTCGGTTGTGTTGGATACAGGTCGGAGGGGGGAGGGGCATTCAGCCCTGGGCGTACCTTTTTGGGGCTCTCTAGAGCGGCGGCGAAGCTCCGGTGGCGCGAGGCGTCAACCGATCCGCTGGAGAAGGCGGCCTCCTCACCACTATCCTTTCCTCTTTCGCCTTAGGCATCTCTAGATGGTTGGGGTGGCGTTGATGTTGATCCTGTCCTCTGTCGGACTCGCTGTCGAGTCCCCAGACCTTTCTTCGAAAAGTTCGGGGAGCATGTCGTGCGGTGCGGCTTCGGACCTATTGAGGCCTGGTCTTCTTGAGTGCTCACTATGAATATATACCTATACACACCATGTACACAAAAAGAGCTTTGGTCTCGCCCAGGTTCCGAACATGGCACGATATAAGAATTATTTCGGTCCGCGTTCAGAACAAGGACGAGAGGGCTGGGGCGCAAGCGAGATAGCAGTATAGCTCTCTCACCTTCCGACAAGAGAGAGACGGGCAGCGATCCTGAGTGCGAGCGAAAGAGACTCTTTGAGGAGGAGTGGGAGAGTAGTTCCAGTCGGTGACTATGCGTATGCGTGGGTGTTCTTCGCTGGCCTAGGGACCCTCATGACCCGGGTCTGTTCGCGAGGGGGAGCTATCCCCGCGGTGGTGGGGCAAGCCACTGATAGTAGTGGGTTGTTGCGCACCTAGGCGCGGAGGCCATATGGCCTGAAGGTGGGGATGAGACCGCGGCCTACTGTCGGTGACTAGTGGTTATCAAAGAACGCCGATTGTTTTTTTGGCGCCGAACGCCCAGTAGCAATGCCATAACGCAACAGATATGTCATATCTTTGTACTGAGATCATACCTCGTATGGTGTATCTTTTGTATGGGATATTTTTTTTTA